>JACXGK010002681.1:33842-52035 GCA_016801125.1 Novumbra hubbsi | reverse complement strand
TGAAATGGCCAGGGGCCCGCAGCCAGGGCATGACATTGTCAGTGTTTCCTCACTGTAAACTTGTGTTGAATGGATTTTGGGTTTTTTCGTTGGATACGTTTGTCAAATGATTTCATAACTGTTTTTGTGGTTTGTTGGAAACCATCTGTGGCTGTTGTTAACGATAAACCTTTCTGCTTCCACCCCTCCCTCCAGATCTCTCAGAACCTGGGGAAAATGTACAGTGAGATGATCTTCGTGCAGGGCTTCGTCCACTGTGACCCCCACCCAGGAAACGTGTTGGTTCGAAAGTGTCCCAAAACCAACAAGACGGAGATTGTCCTTCTGGACCACGGCCTTTATCAGGTAGGAGGCATCTCAAGTTCACACCAGACCAATAGAAGCACCTGGGGCAAGCGGAGCTCATTACGTATCACATTTATTTTCAAACTCATAGAAACAGGGATGAACATGCTTAATCTCTCGAACTGACTTACAAACACACACGTTCACACAAGAGCAGACTAAAAGCTTTTCAATAAACTGCAAATATGTTCTCCACCATCGGACAGATCCAGCAGCGTGTTTTACAGTCTGTCTGTCACTCACTCAGTCATACACACACACACACACACACAGGCACGCCACAAATAAAAATCCCTGTGCCTCTATAAACCGTTGACTGTAGATGTAGCAATTGTATATGCAATCATGAAGATTATTTTGGGATAAATATCCACCTCTAATGTCGGACCTTTGGGAGAATGGACATGGAAAAGAACATGAGTGAGAGAAATTAGAAAAGGGAGACAGAACCCACTACCTCACCCTTTCCTCTAATTCTGACCTTAATGGAACCAATGTAGAGGGAGACAGACAGAACCCACTTTCACCGTTTCCTCCCATTCTGACCTTAATGGAACCAATGTAGAGGGAGACAGACAGAACCCACTCATATTTCTTCCCATTCTGACCTTAATGGAACCAATTTGGCAGCAATGAGCTGAGATCCGAGTCTGTCTTTGGATAAAATGTTAATTACCGCTTGTGTATTCTTTTTTTGGGGGGGTCTGTCTTTTGTGTGCATGTTTGCGGGTGTGTTTTAATCAAGTGGCGTCCTCGCAAAGTGTTGCAGTGCTTAATTGCCATGCTAATGAGTGAGCACTCTTCTGCTGGGGATTGGCGGAGCTTTTCACTTTGTAGTTACAGCGGGGAGTGAGTGCAGGGTGAATACCTCCCACCACTGCTGTTAGAGTACACGTACACCAGTACAGCCGTGGACAAAAGTTCCGAGAATGACACAAATATACATTTTACAGAGGCTGCTGCCCCAGTTTTTATGATGGAAATTGTCATATACTCCAGTAATGAAGAGTGATCAGATGAATTTTCAAGTCCCTCTTGCCATGAAAATGCACTTCATTCAAACATTTTTAGCCCTGCAATAAAAGGACCAGCTGACATCATGTCAATGATCCTCTCGTTAACACATGTGAGAGTGTTGACGAGGACAAGGCTGGAGATCACTCTGTCATGCTGATTGAGTTAAAATAACAGACTGGAAGCTTGTGGGGCTTGAAATCATTGTTCTTTCTTTGTTAACCATGGGTACCTGCAGGGAAACATGTACTGTCATCATTGCTTTGCACATAATGGGATTCACGGGCAAGGATATTGCTGTTAGTAAGATTGCACTTAAATCTACCATTTATCGGATCATCAAGAACTTCAAGGAGAGAGGTTCAATTGTTGTGAAGAAGGCTTCAGGGTGCCCAAGACAGTCCAGCAAGCTAAAGTTGATTCAACTGGGGGATCGGGGCACCACCAGTGCAGAGCTTGCTCAGGAATGGCAGCAGGCAGGTGTCAGTGCATCTGCTCGCACACTGAGGCAAATACTTTTGGAGGATGGCCTGGTGTCAAGAAGGGCAGCAAAGAAGCCACTTCTCTCCAGGAAAAACATCAGTGACAGATTGATATTCTGGGAGAGGTACAGGGATTAGACTGCTGAGGACTAGGGTAAAGTAATTATTTTTGGGGCATCCAGAAAAAATCGGAGAAGAAAAGATGAGCGTTACCGTCTGTCCGTTGTCATGCCAACAGTAAAGTATCCTGAGACCATTCATGTGTGGGGTTGCTTCTCAGCCAAGGGAGTGGGCTCACTCACAATTTTGCCTAAGAAAACAGCCATTAATGAAGAATGGTACCAAACATCTTCAGAGAGCAACTTCTCCCAACCATTCAAGCAACCAACAGTTTGGTGACAAACAATGCCTTTTCCAGCATGATGGAGCAACTTGCCATAAGGCAAATTGATAATTAAGTGGCTTGGGGGAAACAACATAGAAATTGTGGGTCCATGGCCAGTAAACTCTCCAGACCTTAATCCCATTGAGAACTTGTGGTCAATCCTTAAGAGGCGGGTAAACAAACAAAACCCACAAATTCTGATAAACTCCAAGCATTGATTGTGCAAGAATGGGCTGCCATCAGTCAGGTTGCGGCCCAGAAGTTTATTGACAGCATGCCAGGGCGAATTGCAGAGGTCTTGAAGAAGAAGGGTCAACACTGCAATTATTGTCTCTTTGCATTTACTTAACACTTGTGAAATGCTTGTAATTATACTTCAGTATTATATAATAACATCTGACAAAAAGATCTGAAAATACTGCAGCAGCAAACTTTGTGTAAACCAGTGCTTGTGCCATTCACAAATCTTTAGGCCACGGCTGTACACACACTAATCACTTGCACACACATTTCTATTTCGTAAGAAAGGTTCTCAGTATTTAATGCAAACTCAAGCTGATTACATGGGTTAACTGTTTTTAAGTCATTTTAAGACACCCGTTTTCTTTGTTTCTGTACCTCCTTCAGAACCTGCACCCCGACTTTCGTCTGGCCTACTGCCGTCTGTGGCAGTCCCTGATTAAAGGGGACCTCAAGGGTATCGAGAGGTACAGCCGTCGCCTGGGAGCCGGAGACCTGTACCCCATTTTCGCCTGTGTGCTCGCCGCAAGGTCCTGGACCTCTATCAACGCGGGCATCGACAGAACACCTTTCACCTGCTCTGAGGTAATGTGCACACGCTCACGAATCTGAGCACTGTAGGCACGTGCATTGCAAACCCGCTCTGGAGTAGGCGCGCTGGTTTCTGCATTCGTGTGTGAGCGTTAGGGTTAGCGTTTCTCTGCGTGGGACCGGGACCAAGTCTTTGCGGTTGGTTCAGTGCCATCTGTAGAGGGATGTGTTCATACATTATTTTTTTTTCTCCCACACGGACACGGGAAACAAGCTAGTGTGTACTGGCAGAGTAGTCCCACGCTTAGCGACTTAATGATGCCGTTTATCAGAACACAACAAACTCTGGGCTCTCAGCGCCTCAGGTACTGCCGCGGTTACACGCACAAACGACAGGAGAGCGCTGTCATGACAATATTTTGTTCTGTTTTGACCGTCCTCCTCTCTCTTCCCTTGCTTATACCTCATCTCTCCCTTCTTTCTCTCTCTCCCCCTCCATCTTTTTGTCTCACACTCCTTCACTCTCCCCCTCTCCCAGACAGCCTACGTGGTGTTGTTTGTCAGTAGTGTGTTGCCGTGTAATTAGGTGTAATTATCAAGTCAGGTTGGCAACACGCATCTGTGACACGGGCAGAAAAGGAGCCGCCAGCTAATTAGCATAAGAAAGAGGCGATAAGAACATATTGTATTGGAACCGTGCGATAATAAAAGGGAGCGCGGGAGGGAGGGAGCGAGGGAGGGACGGAGAGGGAGGGCGAATGAGTGGGAGTGTGACAAAAGGAGCAAGGGGGGGGGGGGGTTTGATGGGTGTTTTGTGTGTGTGTATGTGTGTGTGTGCGTTTGTCTAGGATGCGGCATTACTTTGCCTGTTTGTAAACAAGACTTAGACACCAGTGGTAAGGATTTGGGGAAGAGTTGTAATTAGTGAGCAGAAGGTGATTTGGGGGATGTTTAGGCTTCCTGAACCCTGGATATGGTCAGAATGCCACTGCCTTCAGAGAAGATCCCACAACCTGTCCTAGTCTCTTTTCCTCCCGTGCTCCCTCTCTCTGTTATAACATGAACTTCCTTCCTTATCGATCTTCCTTTCTGTGTTATAACATGAACTTCTTTCCTTATCGATCTCCCTCTCTCTGTTGTAACATAAACTTCCTTATCGATCTCCCTCTCTGTGTTATAAGATGAACTTCCTTCCTTATCGATCTCCCTCTCTCTGTTATAACATGAACTTCCAATGATATACAGACTACATGACGGGGGGGGGTTAACATAAGATGCTGTATGAAAGGAGCAACTTACTGTTCTTCAGGGCACAGTGGTAATTCAGTACTTCAGTTGAGCCTTCATATCTAAGGGAGCACAAAGGGCCCTGGTAAAGCAGCCGTGTGTGAGTGTGTCTCAGTAATAAGCCTGGGTTCAGTGTGTACTGTCCTGTAGTTTTGTTACCGGGGTGGAGTGGCAATTACTCTGGCAGGGACAGACTGATCAAGAGAGAGCTTTCATCTGAGAACGAGAGGGGGGAGAGAATGAGGCGAGAGAGGAGTGGAGATGGACGATGAGACTGGACAGATAAAAGGGGAGTTTAAACAAATGCGGAAAAAGAGTCAAAAAATGTCATTTGGGTTGGGGGTGGCGTTCATCAATGAGACTTCATAGACTCTAGTCACAAAGAAACACATTCAAAAAGGAAATGTGTTGGAAAAATGTAATGGTTTAAAAAATGTACATAGTGGTGTACGGTCATGAAATGTATTCCTGTTTGACAATCGGGCAATACAACTCCTTCATTTCCTCAGTGAATGTCCAAGCAGAAAGCCAGTCGGATCAGCAGGTGTAAAGTCATGCAGATGTACCCGATGACCTCAGTTAGTGACCCTTTCTTCATCTAGTTACTTCGACAACCGTTTACCACCAATTGCTTCTAAGACTCACCTGACTGTTTTGGATGTGTGAGATGTCTTTGTCCATCTGAGTTTGTTCACATTGCCCATGTACACTCAAACAACAGGTTGTGCCTCTGCTACGGTTGAAGACCAAAATGAATGCCCCCCCCATCCCCAATCTAGCTTTGTCTGAGTCAGGTGTAGCATACGAGGCAGGTAAGGGGCTGATGCCCTGCAGCTGCCTCAGCCAGTGAGTCCTGGTACTTGGTGGGGCTTCCTCTATCTTTATTCTACTAGCTAAGTCAACTGGAAACATACTGAAAATTGTCTGGAGGTGGGCTTTAGGCGTATTGAGTATTTCAGGGGCTTCCAGTGGCAAGGCGAATGGCCCTGGTTATGTCTCCAAATTTGTATTGATAAAATGCACGAGCATTGATGACCACGGCTTCATTTTAGCCACACGCGTACCATCCGACCTCTTGTGTCTTATTATTGTCCAATCGCCATGCCGCTTCCACTCTGTTCGTTAGACAATCTCTGAGGCCGTGCAGCTCGCCTTCCACTCTGTTCGTTGGACAATTTCTGAGGCCATGCAGCTCGCCTTCCAATGTTTGTTGGACAATCTCTGAGGCCATACAGCTCGCCTTCCAATCTGTTCATTAGACAATCTCTGAGGCCATGCAGCTCGCCTTCCGCTCTGTTCGCTCCCAAACACAACAAATGGGGGAGCATTAGCAGTGAATTGGAATGAACGCAATTTACATTAATGTGGCTTGGAAAAGCTCTTGTTTCGAGGCTGAATGGGAAGCAGCAATCACCACTACCGGCTCAGAGACAGAGAGAGAGACTGAGAAACACAGCAACAGACACAGTCAGTTAGAGTTGGGTGTGGAAGGGGTGGGGGGTGTAATATGGTGACAGAGGGGAAAAACAGAATGGTGAGAGGGAGAGAGAGACAGAAAGAGTTGTACAGACTTTGTGAGCATGACCTTTCTATAAAGATATGCTGACATAGGCAAACCTAGCTCTGTCTCTCTCACAGATTATGTGCACACTGTCTGCAAAATGAGGTGGAAACGGAGCTGCGCTTTCTAACATCCTGCCAAATGTATGCACGCTGTGTCTGCTTTAATGTTGCCTAACACTAAACATGCAGCAGAATGGTTGAAATCATAGAGACCGGAGGCATGAACAAGTTCAGTGGTGTATTAGAAGGAGTGGTTCTTTTCTTTGTCCCAAAAACAAGAAGTAATCCACTGGTTAAGGTTGCAGTAGATGGTACAGGCAATATGAAGCAAACCTTCCAGTCCATGACGGTGTAAACACACAAACCAAAGCGAACAAATAACGCTGGGCTATTTCCAGAGCACTCCCGAACAGTTTAATGGGGAGATTAAGCATGCTATCACTAGCATTTGCTAATTAAATCCACCACTCAAAACATGCTTGTGGTTTGTTGGCTTTTTGTGTCAAGTCTCCTCTAATGTCAGTTAGCAGCCAGAGGGCACTTAAGTAGGGCAGAGACAAGATGGTAGTCAGAAGACAACAGGTGAATCTAATCATCTCTACCTTCCTCCATCCCTCCAGCTTGCTTCCATGTGGGTCCCCAGGATGTCAACACAAAGATATTCCTCCAGGCTTAAAAGCCCACAGAGAACTTAAACACAAACATGTATCTTTGAGGAAAAACACTGGAATGTACAATCACAGCTGCATGACTTGGTGTGCCCTTTTTGCCATGAGAAAAGAAAGTGGAGCACAGAGACCATTGTGAACATAACCAGTATCGATTTATTATAATGTTTCTAATAATATAACATTTAAAATGAATGAATCCTTTTGAACATTGTTTGATATGTATTTGGAATTTAATTTAGCCCTTTAAATTGAATTGAAAGTCAAGAGCAAGACAAGTAAAGAGAGTTTGTGAGAAAAGGCACAGAGATGGGGGAGAAAAATGAGATACAATAAAGAAGGAGCCGCTAGAGCAGGAAAGGAGATGGAGGAGAGAGAAAGTAGTGTGGATTGACAGAGGGGGGCGATATCAAGTGTAGGAGATGGATGTGTGAAGCAATGGATGGGAGAATGAAGTCATTCCAAAAAAAAAGGAAACTGAAATGTTCAGAAACTCAAAAAGAGAATGAAAGATAAAGGAGAGAGAAAGAGCACATCCACTCTTTTGTCTGGTGATTGTTGAAAAACACATGAAATCAGGCTGTCAGTCAGGGCCTTTCAAATGTCACTTTGTTTCTTGTCAACTCCACAAAGCATGTCCCCTTCCCTCTCCTCCCATGCTTACCATGGAACACAAGTTGTGTGCGTGTGGGAGGGGTGTGAACACTCACAATCGACGCACACACACACACACGTGTGCGTGTGTGTCCGTGCAAGCGTATGTGTTCCAGCTGGAAAGGTTTACGTCGACCATGATAACTATCATCCACGTAGCCACCAAATGTTCTGAGATGATTGCATTCGGCTCAGAGTGCCACTTAGGTTCCCATGACAATGGCGTCCTGATTCCGAATATCCCATAATGATATAGAATCAACCTGACTTGACTTGATTGCATTTCCAATTCGTCCTGTTTTAAAATGTTCTCGTCGCTGTGCCTGTTCCGACGACGCATTCCTGTACGTACATGTCAGTTCGGGCTGACGGACGGACGGAGGGTCGGACCCCCTGGGGGGATAAGCAGCAGGTGTTTCCTCTGGGTCTCTGATCTGAAATGGTGTTTATTGTGAGATATATAAGACGCTTTTATTCTAGATCAAGCAAAGCTAAGTGAAAGAAATGATCCTGCAGCTTCACTCATGTAGGGAATGCTATACACACACCCTCTCTCACACAAACACACACAACAGACCGTCCTCTTAAATGCTCATTTTGCTTCTGAGGTTTTGAGAAGGACAAGAGAATGTCAGGTATCAGCGGAAGAATTTTCAGATTCCAGCTAATAGCCGGTAAACTGTCAGAAAACAAGGAATGAACATTATTAGCTGGCAAACTGTTACACACAGGGTCAGAAATTGAGGAATAAACAATATTAGCCGGTAATCTGTTACACACAGGATCAGAAACCGGTAATATGTTACACACAGGGTCAGAAGCCGGTAATATGTTACATGTAGGGTCAGAAGCCGGTAATTTGTTACACGCAGATTCAGAATCCGGTAATATGTTACACCAGGGTCAGAAACCGGTAATATGTTACACACAGGGTCCGAGGCCGGTAATCTGTTACACACAGGGTCAGAAGACGGTAATGTTACACACAGGGTCAGAAGACGTTAATGTTACACACAGGGTCAGAAGACGGTAATGTTACACACAGGGTCAGAAGACGTTAATGTTACACACAGGGTCAGAAGACGGTAATCTGTTACACACAGGGTCAGAATATGGTAATTTGTTACACACAGGGTCAGGAGACGGTAATCTGTTACACACCGGGTCGGAATCCGGTAATCTGTTACACACAGGGTCAGAAACAGAGGAATAAACATTATTGGCCGCTGGTTTAATGCTGTTTTGGCTTGAAGTGGTAGAGGTGTTTGATGTTCAGATGGTTTACATCTGATGGGGCATCTCCATAGAAAGCAGCGGGCAGGACTGAGGGCATACAACAAGCACAACTAACTCAGCGTCACTGTTTCTGTCTCACACACACACACACACACACACATGTTGGTTTTACTATAAAAATGTGGACTGGCAATTTAGTACCAATAAACCATAATCTGATAATACCATAATATTAACCCTAACCCAGACCAATAACTATTGAAAATACGTTTTTGTGAACTCATATAAAATATGGTTTATTCATGTTTTGTCTTGCAGTTGGTATGCCTTTGGAGAGCTCATTATTGTATTGTTTACCTTAATTGACCTTGTTTACCTTAATTGGTTTACCTGGTTAAATAAATGTACATAAAAACATTACCTTTACGCCTAGATCTACCCTTAATTATTAGCCGAACCCTAACATGAACCCCAAATTAGGTAAAATGTTTTTGTCAAAATGTCCTCACCTTGCGTGATCTGTGTTTACAGTCTCCTTGTGTTTATCTACGGATACAGACGGTTGATAATAGTGTTATTGTAGCTCAGCTGTAAGGGTAAATAACAGTAGACATGTCTTGGAAGGGAATGGCCTTTTTCAACACGCAACACTCTACACCATACCGTTCTATTAAACAATGACATAACTTCTGGTCAACAAGCAACTTGTAGCATTTGTTTGTAAATCAAAGTTTACTTCTTCATAAAGGCCTGCATGAATGAAGGTTCACTAGTTCGCGTGGACACCTTTCTAATTTCTGCCTGAATTTCCACAACACTATCGCATTCAGAGAGTAAGACAGGATCTCTCTCTCACACACACTCACATACAAAATAATGGTGAAAACAGAAGCATAATTCAGATCGGGTCATCAAAACACACACACAGAGACCCAGACAAACACTCAAGCACACACTTTGGAGGTGTCATGTCCTGGCTGGGGGCCCCTGGCCATATCTGTGCCTCGGGGCTCACAGTCAGGGCATGACACATGGAGGTGCCTCTAGGCCACTGTTGTGGGCTCCTCAGTCAGAAACAGCTGTTGCCAGTTGCCTCTGATTGAGGAGCCTACTTAAGTTTTAGCCACACTCGGGGTGGTTTATTGTTTGTTTCTTCACACAACGTTCACGGTCCTGTTCTGTCTTGTTTGTTCCATTGTTCTGTGGATACGCTACCTGTTTTATCTGTAAGTGTTCACAGTGTGTTTGTTGTTTAGTTAGATATACGTTTTGCTGTTTACTCCAGCACCTTTACTTTTCGTGTACAGTTCGTGTTTTCTTTGTCTTGTGTAGTAATAAATTCACAGTTTCTTTCAAAAAATGTCTGCGAATGGTTCCATCACACACCGCGCCCGTGATAGGAGGAGTATAGTGCCGTCAATAAGTCATCGTACTCGCATGCACATTTATTCATCCATTAAGGACACAGTATACATATAAATATACCAATGACAAGTGAGTCAGGTTGTGTTTAGTCCAAGGGAGGTTAAGCGCATTCTACTGTGTTTATTTTGATCTCCAAAAGCTTTTACTTTAGCCTGTTAAATGAGTCTACTGAACTCAGGACAGGATTATTACCTCACACACACACAGAAGAAAATGACAGGATAATATACATTAAAGTTTGTAAAGCGTGCCACACATCTCCTAAACAAGTACACGTTATACAATAAGCCACAGAGGTTTGACAGATTGAATGGGTGGAAATACATTTACGGATGTAAACAGTCCCTGGCCTTTACGCTAGTTTGAATACACAGAGAGTTGTTCTCTAACCAAGAAATCCCCATTTTCTTTAGTTCATTATCAAATTTGTAGCATATCATACCTATTTGTAATTGTGTAAGATATGATGTGTTTTAGTAGAATGTGTACACATTGTTATTTCTCAGAACAAGAATAGTCTGATGGCTTTCAGAAGATGATTATATATTTCTGGCCACTTTTGAGCCTGTAATCAAAACGCTGATGCTAAAGATATTGAACTAGTCTAAAGAAGGCCAGTTTTATTGCTTTTGTTTATCAGCACAACAGTTAGCAGCAGTGCTAACACAATTTCACAAGGGTTTTTAAATAATCAGTTAGTTAGAAAATTTGATTTTCAAACAACGATGAACCTCTCTCTGATTGGAGGGAACCAGCCTATGTGGTGTTAGCTTGGGGGAGAGTAGGTGGCACTCCCCTGTATTTAGTCAGACGTCAAATTGCTTAGTCTCTGGCATAGTGAAGTCACAGCAGCTGTGGTTTTGGCCCATGAAAGCCGTTTTCAAGAAGGACCTTTCAAGAAAAGCTGGAAATCTTGAGGAAGGGTGGACCAACCCCGGAGCTAGCAGTCCTGTCACTGTCAGGGAAATGGTTTGAGTGGCACTTTCAATCGAGCAACTACTAAAAGGACACCTAGCGTTGAAGGAACATTGTTGTTTGTTTTTGTTTCTTTGGTAATGACATTGATTTGGGCTATGCAAGGTCTGTTTTAACTGTAATGATTATTTCTACTCATTCAACTGTAAAATCATACATACTGTTGGTAAAGTTTATATATGGTGGGTGATATGGGTGTTGAATGAGAGTGAGCAATCCAGCCATATGCCAAGGTACAGTATTTGGTACTATCTGGTTAGCGGGCTGTGATTGATGGATTACAATTGGTAACATTTTAGTAGGTTAAGTCACTCCCTGACACCTTAAAGTAGTAGTTTCCCAGTTCCAAAACATACTGGGTAACTGTTTTCAGTGTGTTTGGAGGATTGCTGGTTCAACCAGTCATATCCAACTGGTATGAGTATAGATGGAGGTCAAGCAGTTGGTTAGACCGTGTTCAGAGAGGGTCCAGTTGTATACAGGATAATGTCGTCAGTGTATGAGGCCGTAGCCAACAGCGAGCACAGCATTGTTAATATAACCAGAGAATAGGACAGGCCCTAGAACCAACCCTTAAGAATCCCCCATATATACCACCAGAGGTGTGGACAGCAGGCCCTCAGGTTTCACACGCTGTACGCAGGAAGGTAAATCATTTTTAAACGGATCTTGAATTATTAGCTAATGCCATAAGCTTGTTGGGTTTAGGAAGGAGATGGATGTTAATGGGCATAAATCCTAGGTTTCTGGGGCCTGGTTTCTGCCCGCCTGGTTTCTGCCCGCCTGGTTTCTGCCAGCTCTGTCAAGAATCACACTGCATGAAGGCTAACCTCACCCCGCTCTGCCCCGTTTATCTCATTATAATCTGCACATGCTTCTGTCTGTGAATCTGTCTCAGGACGCAGAGTTCCGGACGAACGCGCCGCTCTACCTCCCCCAGCTCAGTGACCTGCTGAACCGCGTTCCCCGTCAGATGCTCCTCCTGCTGAAGAGCAACGACTTGCTCCGAGGCATCGAGACCACCCTGCAGACCAGAGCTTCGTCCTCCTCCTTCCTCATCATGTCCCGATGCTGCACCAGGGCTATAGCCAGGTAGACCCTGACCTCTCACCTCCGATCCCATCTGCCAACCCTTCAGATGAAAGGCCAAGAATTACAGAACAGCTTACTTAGTATGTCCTCCCAGCTCTGCCCGACGCCACAAACTCAAAATAAATGACCCAGTGAGATTTTTTCAGGATAAAACATGGTGGCGGGGTATAAAGCTTTTTTTCCTGGCGTTCATCTCTGTGTGACCTCTAACACTTGTCAGTCCACGTCCAGTTTATATCCATCCTCTCAGGCAAGATGCACACTTTGACGAACACATTCGTATCAGATCTAAGGTTTCAGTGGCCACCATCATTTTCACTGGGGGATAATGTCTACATCTCACAAACCCCACCCCCCTGATCTGCCTGGGTGTGTAATTGTGTGGCTGAATGCTGTGTTGTGATTAGATTTCACTTTTGGTGGCAGTCAGCAGTGGCCATATTGATTCACTCTCACTGTTTTTAATGAACAACTCAATGATTGTCGCGGAAAAGAAAAAAGATGATTAGGACATTGAGGAGGGACGAGGGTAATGGAAGCCTACCAAAAAAAGGGTGATGTGAGGGGCGGATGAGAGGAGAGAGAAGGTGGTGAGGATGAGAGGAGAGAGAAGGTGGTGAGGATGAGGAGAGAGAAGGTGGTGAGGATGAGATGAGATGAGAGAGAAGGGAGATAGAGGCTGTGAGACATGAAACTCAATATGTTTTGCTTCAGCAGCTCTCTATTAGAACTAAGCTGTAGGACAACACCGAATGCAGAGCTACATGTCATTAGGGCTTAATGGAGCTCACCTGGCTTAAAACCTTCCCCTAAAGGGCAAACCCTGCCATTCTGCTTGGCAGATGCGATCATATGGACAGGGTTGGACTCCAACCAAAAGTCACTTAAATGAATGATGGTGTGTAATTGGTGGGCTATTTGTAGAGGAGGAATACGGTCACTTTAACTGAAGGATAGCCTGCCATTAGAAAGACTGCTGTCAGGTACTCACCCCAACTCCATGTTCACCATCATGCAATATCCCAACAACCACACAGACCTATGTTGTTCACCCTGTTTGACTACAAAAGAGGATTCATTAGCATCTCCTCCAAAGCATCATACAGTATCTGCCTTGGGATGCCATGGGATCCATTAACTCCACCGTCATTAACTCCCCCAAACACTATTCCTATTGTACCAAGGCCGGTCTTTATGTGCCTTGATGTTTCTCATTTGACATTTATAGACCACGAAAACGCGGACCACTAGAAGTATATCAAATAACATGGCCACTATTAACTAATACATATTTAAGTGGTTGTGGTTTGTAATATATGTACATCTGGCCACTGTCATAACACTTGGTAAATGCGTTCACAATCATGTCAGTACAAAGATATTCTGCGTTCACACTCCTCCACCTTGTTTGACCCGCAGTGTGTATGTCACCGTCAACCGTCCCCTGTCCCCTTCACTTTCTTTCACTTCCGGGTTCCTAACATGAAATCACTTCCTGTTTCCTGCCAGGCACAAGCGGAGCCAGGCGAAGTCGAGGTTGAGGTGTCTTCAGATTACCTTCTCTGAGTCTCTGACATTGTGGCAGATTGGCCTGTACGAACTGTTCCTATGGTTCAAGGAACGGATGCTAGGAGCCTGACTCAGCTGACTGGTTGACCCATTTCTTACTTGACACACTGATGCTAAAACCACACAGAAGCAGACATGCATGAGCACACACACACACACGCACATTCAATACCAACATGCATACTGTGGCAGACAGGCAGGCTTCGCTCAAACACATAAAATACAGACAAATGACAGATGCAATAGACACCAGCTGTGGCTCTATTCACTCACATTAGCTATCTCAGTACTGTATTCATATGTGGACCATATGTGGAAGAGATTTCATTTATGTTCAGACATTTCTGAGCCCTTTGCAAAGTTTGATTTCTGTGCTTCCTTTTCTTTTCTTCTCCCTCTATTCTTTCTTTACACACATCTGAAAACAATCTGTGCTTATTAACTTGTTATGACCTTACTGTGATATTCTTAAGAGCTAGGATGTTGACAAACTCAAACATGCATTGGAGGCAAATCTGCCCTGAAGGAATGAATGTGATTGATTCACTCAATGCAGAGGGCGGAGCTTACTTCCCAACTCTGAAGTCACTTATTCTAAATCAATTAAGGCAAAAGGAAAGGTTGGAGTTTAGGGTAGGGTCGAGCACAAACGCTGAATCAAATGCCCTTTCAGAGCATTCATCTGATAAAACCTGCCTCAAGACTGAATGTTCCAGAATGTTTGATGAAGTAAAACTCCCACGCTATTATTTAACTGTGTTTTGATTGTACCTGAACCGTTGTCTATATACCACAAAGTATATGCATAGCATTGGTAATGATATGGTTTTATTTTACCTAAGTTAAAAGTGATACAACTTTGTATAACATTTTATTCTTTGTAATCTTAAGAAAAATGCACTGTGTATTGTTCTGTTCATTTTATTTATTGGTGGAGAGCCAATGTGCGTTCTTCTCTAATGTGTTTCAGCTGGGAATAGAACTGGCATCCACAATTCAGACTGGACTGAGTTCTTTATTTTATTTTCTATAATCAATGTATTTTTTTTTTACCTAGCAATACATAATTGCAATAGTGTATGAAGGCTGGATTATCTTCAGCCAGCCGATACTACCTACAGCCTGAAAGCCATGGCTGAGGCCTCCGCAACAACGGAGCCATTTCATGTTCCTACCACACACTTCTGTTCATGTGAGGGCCCACAAAGCCCTCACACTGTCCTGGCTAATCTTGTGTTCATGTGGTCCTCTCCAGCCAAACTCACTTATCTGTCTAACAGGTGGGCTCTGTGGACAAGTGTGTGTGTGTGTGTGTGAGTGACTACAGCCACTGTGGCTGAAATGGAACTGCTGAGATCCGTGTCACTCTCATGGACAGCATGAAACGCTGTAAGTTCTCCAGCAAACTCTGCTAAAAACACACTAACACACACCCTTATACCAAGAGTCAAGGATCCTTATTAATTCTCCTATATGGATTACGGTCACCCCAATTGCATAATTGTAAAATGCTGCACATCCAGAAATGTTTAATGTCTAGCTGTTCTTGGATTGCATGGTCATGGTAGAGGTAATGTGATGATTTTCAGTGTCAAGTCAGGTTTGCTGGAATTAGTTATGGTTGTGTTTGTGTTGCTTCCTGCAGGATTTAGACCCCAGAGCCATTTGTGGTTAGTGAAAACATTGATGACTGGAAAATAAGAGGCTTCTCAATCTTAAAGTCTGGGTTTGGTATTCATTCAATCGTATCCCATCTTATAATGGAAGGTTTTAAAGATCCAATCCAATCTACTGGTCCAGATATAGGTCAGGGATTAAAAAAAATAAAACGTAGACAACCCTTTTTTTCGGCAGCAAAATCATTTTCATATCTGGGGAAAAAAGGATTTTGTTTTATTGTTAAGAATTATGTTAAGGGAATTTGTTTCAAACATTTTCATTTTGAGTGTTTTTAAATATATTCAGTTTTATTATACTACATTATACCCATATACCTTACCATTAACATTTCAAACTCAACCTAAACAATCTTAACATCTGGTTAGAAATAATATTACCTTAAAATTGATATTATGTAGTTGTTTGCAATACTGTACAATTATGTAAAAGCTCTATTTAACTGATTCTTGAAAGATGTATCTGTATTTGACAGTGTATCTGTATCTGATTTGTATTTCTTTTAAATCTCATATTCATCAGAAAAGAAAGATTTATCTCTAGCATAGGGATAAGGTCCCCTTGTACTTGATGAACTGAATGTGATTTAACATAACCACATACGGTCGTTTAAGCTGTTTTGCATTCTGCAGGTATTCACCTACTTTTTCACGTGTTACAGCATGAAATCAAAATGTATTTTATGGGCCACTGATTAGTTCAAAGTACATATTGTCAATGTGAATAATAAAATCCAGTGATAAAAACAGAAATATTTGATTGCATAAGTATTCACCACCTTAGATATGCCACACACTGGCGTAACAAGGTGACACTGGGCCCAGGTGCAAGATGTCTTTACGTGGTAACCCTCCAGCATGAATACGTCTGTCTCTGGGAGGGCCCTTATTTGATTACATTCCTATGGGTGTATTTATACTATCATGTCACAAATTGAGGCAAGACTTCTCAGATCAATGGAAGGCTTGAGGTGTTGGCTCAAAAATGACATTTGCTACATTCAATTTCTTGGGCACGAATGAACTCTCTTGTATACCACCAGCAAGTACATTTGGCAGCATTAATGTTTGTGTTTGATGTTTTCAGCATGTTTGCATGAAGGAGTTTCCTTAATAAAAAAGTGTTTTGCAGAACACAGTTACAAAGGGAGCTCCGATTATTAAATGGGGTTTTTAAAAGTACAATGCATTTTTGTTTCTTGACTTTCATCAAAGGCAAAATGAGTATTTTTTTTTTTTAAATGATTCGAGAAAAAGATTATAGTAAGCAAATGTATGCCCAGTTCCTGTAAGTCACAAATAATCCCTGTGGCCCAATGCACGTTATTGGAGTTCCCTCCGTTGTCGTTTGTTGTTAATAAAGCTCTGAAAGAGACGCTACGTGTTGATTTGAGGTTAGTTGATCTCCTCGTCTCTTGACTGCACTGATTTTTCATTTGACTGGAAAGGGTGGAAGTTGATTTGGGGAATCACCATTGGTTTCAGAAAGACATTCCAGAAAAACATGACAGCTACCCCTGTGATTGGTTATCATGGAGCTTTCACTGACGGTTATTTGCATAATCATTACGTACCTTAAAAACGTTCACTGCTTCCGACGCCGGGATCACACATCTCTGAATGCATGAGGATGCTGTATTGTCGTGGGAAATAAACAGTGGCAAACGGTGACTATTTCAGCTAGGCCTTCAGTTGAGGAAACAATACAATGGCAGACACGTATAACTTTGTCTTTTGATTTCAAATCCGAAACAGTTGGGCTATCGCCATCGTTACATACACTCAATGCAAAAAGAAGACTTCTTTTCAAAGCCTGGGGGCCAAGCCAATAAGCTATCATGGAGTTTACTAAATACCTTAATAAAGAAAGAGAGAGCAAATGCGTTGATGTGGTAACCATAACTAAAGAATCATTGTAGAATATGTGCACATGCTAACAGAAAGTAACATGGGTAGTGGGTAGCTAGGCCTAATTGGTGCGTTGTAGCAAAGTGTCAAAAACGTGTAGTTCATTTTAGGTTTTTTTCGTCTATTTCTTTTTTTATTATGTGGAGTGATGGAGTGGAATGTAAACTTCACTCCGAGAGCGATGTGCAGGATTTCCAACAGCTCACATACTCTGCTACTCTGCTACTTCCAAGGCATTGAATATCCACACGGGCACGTTAATATGCCTGGAATGCTCCTGTTTGACCTTGTGAGGAGATGAGCCCATGGACCGTGCCACAAGAGTCCATGGCCCAAATGGGTCCTCCTGGATGTGTTGCAGATCATGTTTCTGCATGATTGATCAATATGGTCACTGCCCACAGCCCACCCAATTGTCCCTGTCCTTGCCCACCTGGGTATTTAGCACACTTGGGCTGTGTTTGAAGACTCATGTCACAGCCCTCTAGCATTTATTGACCTGCTTGTCGTCTGATCATGCAAAACTTTGACATGGCCCAAAATGTCTTGGTACCCTTATAATCTTAATCAAGCACAGCCACTGGCCCCCACTCGGAGTCTGGTTCTTCTCTAGGTTTCTTCATAATTTTGTCAACAGTTGCCTTGAGTGTTGTTTTTTTTATGTGCCGTGTTAATTTCTGGATTGGTTTGGTAGCCAGATGTGGCCCAGAGTCTGTATCCAACCCTGTTTTGTTATTTACAGTCGTTATAACTGAACTTCACACTTGTTATAGACGACCCATAGCCTTAGGTCTTTCTACCCAATTGTTGTCTTTTCTTGCTTAACATAGGTACCTGTCCGGGAGTCTGTAGACAACCCCCTCTTCCCCTCTCTCACCAGGTCCTAATGTCGAAGCCCCATGAAGGTATGGGGATGTTTTGTGTGTGTGCCTGCATTTGTGCCTGTGTCTGGGCAACCGGAGAGAATCATCCATCTCTATCCTGATCGTTTGCCCGGTGCTGCCAACACTCATTTACCGAGTAATGGTGCTTCTCTCTGTCTCTCGCTCGCTGTCTGTCTCTCTCACTCACTTGACCACTCTCTCTGTCTCTCGCTCGCTGTCTGTCTCTCTCACTCACTTGACCACTCTCTCTCTGTCTCTC
>JACXGK010002681.1:0-33742 GCA_016801125.1 Novumbra hubbsi | reverse complement strand
TTCTCTAAATGTCCTCCTCCCTCCCAACATTGTGGTCCACTTGGCTCCCTAGCGATTATACAAACTTAGTTTGTGTGCATGTGTTGATCTCCTCGTCTCTTGACTCCACTGATTGAATGAGCAAGAGGTACATTGTAATCAGAGCTACTGACTACATCCCAAATGCCATCCCATGCCTCATGGTGCACTTCTGACCAGGTCCAACGTGGCTGTGTAGTGCATTACGTAGGAAGCAGGGTGTCCTTTAGAACAAGCACACGCAGGGATTGAGAGGAGGTGATTGGAGAGTCATTGTTAGTGAAGCCATTGGTGGCGTTTTATTTATCTGAGATAATAACAGGCAGAATATGCTTGCTTGAATGTCAATACCAATATATGCTAATGTCGTTATCATCAATACTTATGTTTACAATGAAAAAGGATTATGACCACCAATTTCAGTATGCTAGTTAATGTACAGTAAGCATAAGTGGTGACATCACAGCATTTTCCCTGCAGATTTTACAGTATGCACACATTGTTTCCTCTGTAAGGATGCATACATAGCATAACTTTAACGTTCACGCTAGCTGTCTGCTGGCATGTGGGATGTTTTGGTTATATTTTCATTATTCACTGATGTCTGTGTTATGTTGTTGCAACAAATTAGTTGCCAACTAATTTAGAGCACATTATAAAATCAATTAAAATGCATTAGAATGTTGCTTTTGAAAGGTCTCTTTTGGTCTGCTTTTGGTCTCCTATTTGGAGACCAAAGGAAAATATCAAATACACTATAGGAATGCAATACATACAGTACCCTCCACAAATATTGGCACACCTGATAGATATGAGCAAAATGTGCTGTGATTGGTTTTTCTTTTTTTATCCTCTTGATCTTTTATTCAAAACACTAACAAAAATCGCACCTTTAATTAAAGAAAAAAAATATTATTGTCATAAAACTAATATTTTTCTCAGTTACATGTCTACCACAAATATTGGCACCACTTAACCAATTGTTGCACACGTGCTTTGGAAATAAATATTTATTTTATGTTTTAATCATTTTACTCAAATTCAGGTTTTATTTTTTGTGATTATTTTTGAATGAATGACAAAGATGACACACCACCAATATTTTTTTTTCACAGCCAGTTTTGCTCTTATTTATCACAGACATTAAAATAAGAAAAAGGCACTGTACACTTATGAGCCAAAACATTATGACCACCTGCCTAATTTGCTGTTGGTCGTCTGCATGCCGAAACAGAGCCAACTCACTGAGGCATGGACTCAGACCATGAAGGTGTCCTGTGGTATCTAGCACCAAGGCGTTAGCAATCGAATTGAGTTTGGAAGCCATGAGATCTTCATAATGTTCCTCAAACCCTTCCTGAACAATGCACACAGTGTGTCAGGGCATATTATCCTTGTGAAAGAGGTCACCATGGCCATGAAGGTGTGTACCTGGTCTGCAACGATGTTTAGGTAGATGGCACATTTTAAATTAACATCCACACTAATACATCCACGAGCCTTGTGGTTTCATAGATGCTTTGACCCAGTCGTCTGGCCAAAACATTGGCTCTTGTCAAAGTTGCCCATTTTTCCTGCATCCAACCTGGTGACTACAAGAACTGATTGTTCACTTACCATCTAATCTACTCAGACCATAACATGTGCCTTTGCTAGGAGATCAACATAATTTGCTTAACATGAGTGGTCATAATGTTTTGGCTCATCAGTGTAACTGCCTGAATACAAAATATAAAATATGGGTATATAAAAAATATTCATGCATTTGTCTTTGTTCCACAGCATTGATTTAATTTTTTAAACCATTGGGCATACTTTCAAGTGTTTTTGGAAAACCAACCCATCAGAACTTCTGACTCCACTGCATAGGCTGGCATACGAAGGTATGTGAACCCTTGAAGCAATTCTATATTTTATTTGGCGTTCACCATGACATCTTTATTTATGGTGCTGGGAATGCCATGATCTGAGATTTTCCATCACTGGACCTCGTTGACCGCACAACATCATGAAATTCTTCAACAGAACATCAGAAAATCAGTCAAGGAGATAAAGCTGGGTCTAAAATGGGTCTGCCAGCAAGACAATGACCCAAAGCATTCAGGAAAATCTACCAAAGAATTGCTCTGAAGAAAGATTTTTGTTTTGGAGTCAAAGACCTGACCTTAATCCAATCGAGATACTGTGACTGGACCTTGTTGTCAGTTCAGAGAAGTACTAGGTATCTAAAAGTTTTCAGTTGTTAAAATCCAGTTCTGGAGACTGTTTGCTCAGATGTTTTCTTTCCCCACTCCACAGGATTACATCAATTGTATAATTATTTTCTATTGTTTCTCATCGTATGCCTATTATATTAGTCTAATATAAATATAATTAAAAACAGTCAAATTATAAAAGTGCAATCGTGGTGACAGGAGATCAGAGGCCTTAATCCGTTATTTAATACACTGCTGTGTTATTGTAAGCAGCTTGTAGAGAGATTACATTTTAAAACAGATTCAACCTATTGCCAATTCTAGGCAAGAGACAATCAGGTAAAGAGAGGGTTTTTCATCCTACTTTACCTGCTTGTGTGTGCATGTATGTAGCGTGAGACACTGGAGTCTGTCAATGTGCTCCAGTAACTTTTCAGTCTTCAGCATGCGCTGTGGTGGTTGTTGCAATTTTACATCTGACAGTATTTTTTTTTTGTCATAACAATGTTTACTGTAAATGGCCCCCCTAACAGAACAACTGGCCCCAGCTTGCCCCCCTCCCCCCAATGGTTTAGAACTGCGACTGCACCACTGGATCCAGCTAAAGAGCATTAGACCCCTCCATGTTTGACAGTAGGTATCACACACTAAGGAACCATCCTCTCAACTACCCGAGGGTGTACAAAAATCCTGGGAGATGAACTGAAGATGTCAAAAAAACAATGAATTAGCCTTTAACGTCTTCTGGGAATGATTACATGGCCATGATCATGTTAGAGCAACATTGGGAATATACCCAGGACACTGGGATTAACCCTAATACTCTTAATGACAACAGCCATGGGATCTTCAATAAACATAGAGACACCTGTTAAACATTCCATCTAATAGAGGGTACCCTTTGTAGGCCAATCAGGCACTGGAATTTGATCTTTAGACCAGAGGATAATGGCCCATACTGGCCCTCCAACATCACTATACTGTATAGGATCCCAAATCATGACAGATCATTAACATAACACCCTCAATGCGGTGCAGTCGTCCTGTCCCCTTTGCAGAAAAGCATTCCCAAAGAATGATGTTTCCACCTCCATGCTTCACGGTTGGGATGGTGTTCTTGGGGTTGTAGTCATCCTTCTTCTTCCTCCAAACACGGCAAGCTCTATTTTTGTCTCATCAGACCACATGACCTTTTCCTATTCCTCTGGATCATCCAGATGGTCATTGGCAAACTTCAGAGGAGCCTGGACATGCGCTGGCCTGAGCAGGGGGACCTTGCGTGCGCTGCAGGATTTTAATCCATGACGGCGTGGTGTGTTACTAATGGTTTTCTTTGTGACTGTGGTCCCAGCTCTCTTCAGGTCATTGACCAGGTCCTGCCGTGTAGTTCTGGGCTGATCCCTCACCTTCCTCATGATCATTGATGCCCCATGAGGTGAGATCTTGCATGGAGCCCCAGACCGAGTGTGATTGACCGTCACATTGAACTTCTTCCATTTTCTAATAATTGCGCCAACTGTTGTTGCCTTCTCACCAAGCTGCTTACCTATTGTCCTGTAGCCCATCCCAGCCTTGTGCAGGTCTACAATTTTATCCCTGATGTCCTTACATAGCTCTCTGGTCTTGGCCATTGTGGAGAGGTTAGAGTCTGTTTGATTGAGTGTGTGGACAGGTGTCTTTTCTACAGGTAACAAGTTCACCACTCAATACAGGTAATGAGTGGAGAACAGGAGGGCTTCTTAAAGAAAACCCAACAGGTCTGTGAGAGCCAGAATTCTTACTGGTTGGTAGGTGATCAAATACTTATGTCATGCAATTAAATGAAAATTAATTACTCAAAAATCATACAATGTGATTTTCTGGATTTTTGTTTTAGATTCCGTTTCTCACAGTTGAAGTGTACCTATGATAAAAATTACAGACCTCTACATCAGGGGTCTCAAACCGGTTCCACGGAGGGCTGAGTGTCTGCAGGTTTTCACTCTCACCTTTTACTTGATTGATTAATTATGTCACTAATTGGTTAGGTCTATCCTCATCGGGTTATTTAGGTCTGAACCTGGAACCAATTTACAGGAAAAAACTCAAACCTGCAGACACTCGGCCCTCCGTGGAACCGGTTTGAGACCCCTGCTCTACATGCTTTGTAAGTAGGAAAACCTGCAAAATCGGCAGTGTATCAACTACTTGTTCTCCCCACTGTATATATATATATATATATATAAAATATATACAAGAAGTACAATCATTTTGTTATCTGTGTATCCCAAGAATTAATCAATTTTAATGACTTATATTGTTTACCACTTTTACACAATATTTACAGTTTGTGGATTCCTTCATAATCTCTAGGCTCGCAAAATCAGGATTGTCACTTTTCGAAACCAAATCATATATGTTTTAAATGCTTGCTATCCAGAAATATATTTTATTACCAGGATAGACAATGTGTTCACTCTTATTATAATGAGTATTTAAAGCAATTCTTATGGTAACATTTTATTTGACCTCTGTAGAATGGACACTGCATGAATCTTCCCTGTTTCTCTCATTGCTCAATGAGATGAATTGAGGATGACAATGCTAAAACCGATCTGCTAAACGATCTAATCTTAATAATCACAGAAATGTATTTTCCCGTAGCCTTGGAAACAGAGCGAGATTAGATTCACATGTAGTGTGTTTGTGCATGTGAATCTGTGTGGTTAAAATGATAAACATAATGTAGTTGTTGTACTATAGACTCCAGACGCAATGCAAAAGGACATATAAATCCTAATAACTTTTCATCTTTAGGTAATTTCCACATACTCACATGTTGCTTGGTGTATGGGGCTGCTAGCATTAGAAAAGAATATGCTATATACTAAAATATAGGCACAGAACACACAGTGTACACAAATTGTTCACATAATTCCAAACAAATTATTAAATTCACTGGGACTTTTCTCTTTTTAAATTAAACCACATTCACAACACTTGAAGGTATTACTTCACATGATTGTATGTATAAAAACCTAAAATGTACTGGTTAGTTAAGTAAGATAAACCCCCGTTTATCCATAGTTTTTTGTGTGTTTGTGGTAGAAATGCTTGGTTTGATTTACATAAATGAATATAGTTTCATCAGCTGCACTTGACCATTAAGGGCACTCATTAGGGCTGGATTTGGAGGTGATTTGGCACTCAAGGAAAAAAAGAACAACTTCTTAACCTGTCTAGCCATGGCTGTGTCAGTTCTCTGGAACTTGCCAAAACAGGTCAATTTCATGAAGGCATGTGACACTTATTTCTCACAGTGGACTATATTCATAACATGTCATGTGACCTCTAAAGGCCATTGGTTGCACCACAACCTTAGTGTGTGCTTATTGGAGGGCATCTGACCAATAACATGATTCAAGATCTCCCGACAGGATAACACGTCTGCTGTTCTGTCCCTGAGGATGGCAGTTAATATTGCTCCCGAGGTTTTTCCTGTAAATTAAATTGCCCTTAGTGAAATTACCTGAAAATATGGTACATCTTGTAATTGCTCTCAGTGAGGAGAACATACTGAGAGAAAGAGCATGATGCTCCTATACTGAGGGATACAGAGTTAATGCCCATCCTGACATATTGCATCAGGAAATCAGTTATCAGGTCAGATGGTAGAGCCTTTATTGAATTTGTTTTAGGATGAATTTGTTTCAGAGCTAAAGTCAACAAAACATTCCCTTGCTATGTTAGAGAAGGTAGCGTAGGCTCACAATGATAGTAGACCACAGATCCATTGGCTTTTTGGCAAACTGCTGTGGGTCTTGGGAGTTATTAATGTGCGGTTTTGACACGGGACAGGACACCTGAACAATCCAACAGAAAGACTAGAACGTAATCCTCTTGAACTTGCGATGTTCCTGTTCATTATTTGCGTAAATCTTTTCCTCTGCCAGCCGCACCACAGTATCATTTCTAGTGGCGTACTATCCAGATGAATGTTGCTGTGATCAAGCCTCTGCATCCTTCTGCAGTACATGCTGATCACTAGCTGCAATCTTCTCCTCCAGATGGAAGATTTAAATAAATAAAAATGCCACTAATAGTTAGTTGTTTGTGGCACAGGCCCAACCACAGCATGTCCACAGATCACATGGAATCTCATCATTGTACTCTCAAAGTGTAGCCCACACTACGATCCAGATAGGATAAAAACAATGTTTTCTCCGTGAGTTCACTCCCCCAGCACGAGCAGTAGCTCTCTGTCATGTGACTGAGTGTCGGGACTCACTTTACACACCGCTGCTCCATATCTTCCACTTCCTCTCTAATCGATCATCAAAGCAGCTCGTTATCTGTGTTTAATGCAATTAGCTTTTCCCCGAACTGGAAGCCACAGAGAGGCTAGATGGGGGGGGGGGGTATATGGCTGGGGCGTGTCTTGATAGTCTAAAGGGGCTCTCCTCAACTCGTTTTCTCCTCTCCTTCATCCGAGTAACTATACAGAGGGCCTAAATAAAATGTACTCACAATTAAATCCTATTTTATCCCCTAACGTTAGCTCCACACAACTAATAATAGCCATAACATTCTTTCCCCAATTGTAACTTTGACCTTACCTTGACCTAACCCTCAGGCAAAAATAGCCTTTTTCCTCATGGGGACACATTTTCCTAGTTCAACACCTCCCCCCACACCCTTCAGCTTATTATTGTAGGAAATTATAGCAGTGAAGTTTAAATGAGGGATGCAGGACACACAATACCCAATCGATAGGCCTGGACAAAGCTTCGACAAAGAGTGACTGACGGAGTAGAAAAGAAGAAAATGGCTCCGTATTGATCCTTCCATACTTCTCTCTCTTTCTACTCATCCACATCAGATCTGATAGACAGATGAACTGTCCAATCATATGAAACTGTACGGCACTGTACATCCAAAAATCACAGCAGAATAGATTTCTTTAACACTAACTTTCATTGTTGTATTGGTGTTATTGGTGGGATTCCGGTAATGGACACCTATTTTCAAACATTCAGCTCATGTTTTATTTGTAAATCTCCTGTGACGACTCCCAAGATCGGATTGACAGTGACAACTCCCCAAGTGTCCTCAATGACACCGGCCTTTCCATATTGACTTGAAAAGGAGTGAACTAACGCGCTGACTAATCACTCTGCTATAGAGAGGCTCAGTGGGTTGACACAGCAGGTCGCTGGCTTGTCAGGCTGCCTTTGTTGAACTGCGTGTGTGGTCACTGCACTTCTCAGCTTTTCAGACACACACACACGTACACACACAAATGCACACATAGACACAACCCATACGTAGACCCTCAGGGAAGCCATGACTTATATGCTCTCCAGCGGTGGAAAAAATCTGATCAATAGCACTTTGGTGGCCAACCACTCTCTGTTTCTGCACCCAGAGGATATGCTGGTGAAGGGCAATACAAATCCTAATGGACCTGTCTGTCTGTATCTCTTTCATTCTTTCCCTCTATTTTTCTCTCCTCTTCCTACTTCTTTAAGTTGGTCTTTTTTCCCCTTCTTACATGTTTAATTTTGTCTTTCACTCCCCTTCCTACTTCTTTTATTTTGTCTTTCTCTCCCCCCTGTGTTTTCATTCTATTATTCCCTGTATATCTTTCTCTCTATTGTTAATTCAGTACTTAAACAAATTAATTTGTTTCGGCAAACTTCCTGCAAATTCCTGTGTTTTAAAATGTTTTACATTAGTCCACACTCCAGAGGTTTTTACTGTGGCAAACAATTCGTTTTAAAAGATCTACTTTATACGTAGCACCTGTGGCATCAATATTTAATGCCACTAGTGGCAGACAGTTAATCAGAAGTCAGGTAATTTTTTATCAGCACTGCTCCCAGTCACTTGCAAATAAATGATGACACCTGTAAGGAAACTATTAACTACTTACCTCGCTAAAAAACAAATTTACCAGCGGCATTAAAGTGAGTTGATAAGGTTGGCTATACTTAATATAATTTAATTAAATTGATTTTTGGGGCGATAACGACCACACAATTTAGAAAATACCTGGGGTGAAATAGTTAGCTAAGTTAGCTGACTAGCTAACCTAGCTACTAAATAGCTAACTACTTTCTAGCTACAGTAGCTACTAGTTAGCTAGCCCAGACATGGGAATTAAGTCATTCACATCAATTATAACTAAAGGTGTCATTTGTACAATTTGCACGATATAAGTGCAGAAAATGAGAATTGTTGTACATAGGATACTGGTGTAAGATGTTAATTCAAATGGTAGTATTTTACAAATTGCTTGTTACTGTGTGCGTACTCATGCTCATAATCTTCCTCTGTGATTTTGTCTTGTTTATTGTCTCCCACTCCATTCGCTTTGCCATGGAGATGGAGGAATACATGACCAATGAAGGCCTGAAAATAGAGATATTGGGCAATATTTGTCTCAATAATTATCTTGTACTAGTAAGCTACCCATATAGGTTTGATGCAAATTGTCTGGTGAACGTTTGGTTCTAGTTATTCCACCTTGGGCAGGGTGGGCTGTAAAATTACATTGTATATGGTTAGCTATAAGGTGTACCTTATTTGCTATTATATTGTTATTTTATAGGAAAAATATATGACATACTATCTGTCCTGTGCAGGGTTGCCAGAGATCATTCACAGAATTCTGCCCAATCAACAGAATATATCTGTGTATATATATTCAGCCTACATCCTATCCTGTCCTCAATTAAACATTATTGTCTCATATCATAATCTATCCATTATTAATGTGGGGTTTTATGTTCTGTTAAATACTCTGGGCCAGACACCCAGACATATCATAGCCCTGACCAAAAACTCCTGCTGGATCAATATGGCTCCCAGATCAGTATATCTATACACCCAAAGCTATTACTAAATATTTGGTTACTGTCCACTTATTCATACCCCCCCCTAAAAACATACAACCTGTAAGTGGTGCATACAGTTACAAAAACAGCATGAGAGAATAAGAGTCAGCTTGATTTTGTGTATTTATTACAGTGGGTACCAGATTTGAAGAATGGTGAAACAAGGAAAATCCAACCTTGTGGGGAAATCTTATCATAGGCTATTTTTTACTTAGGAATTGGGTGAAATGTACAGTTTGTGTTCGAATTAAGGTTTGGGTAATGTTACGGATATGGTTATGCTTAGGGGTCAGGGTTAGAGATATTAGAGATATCTCTAACCCTGTTAGAGATAAGTTAGAGATATACATGTTCAAATCAATTGAATTTGAAGTGAGCCTGCCTTCAGAAATAAGACATTGAGCTCTCTGAGTTAAATGTTTTTGTCGGTTCCTCTTATTTTGCCTACTGCTGTTTCTTAAGAAAAGATGTATTTTCTACCTACAGTAATAATGCCCTGCTTAATACCTGTAATGCTAGGTGGCTTTTTTTTATAGAAACCGAGTTGACACATCTCACTTTTGACATTTCATATTCAGTTAATTCGTACACACATGTTGCTTAATGACCCTTTATTCATACTTAGTAGAAACTAAAAACCTCACATAGTTTTTTTTACTAACCAGGCACTAGCAAGAGCAGTGTACAGGTTTCTCTTTTGTGCACATAGAAAACACCACTCATTAGTTTAACCATATATTGGAGACATGCTCAACAATACTTCACAGGTCTTGGCGTTCGTTTCTGCTCCTCTGGGGTAATTCACTGCCATTTCACGATTGTGTGTAAGATACTGACTGAGTACTATTCTGAATCCAGACTGAGTGAGTAATCTGTTGACCTAATAGTCAGTATGAAATATGGAATAGGGGCTGTCCCTGGCATCAGCTGATAAGTCGTTGATCAATGACCACTCTGGTTTTCTGTCTAAACTGGCTATGCAAATTTCTTTCCCTTTTTTAATCTATATAGACCTGCAACAAGTATGTTCAAAGAACCCTTTTTGATACATTTCTCTCTGTAGTAGATCAAGCCAAGTAGGAAATGAAGGTCAAGGTAAGAACCTGCCATTGCAATTATTATAATTAGTTGCAATCAAGTTTCTTGGAATCTTCCCTGGTTAGAACATGTTCTGTTTCCATACCTTTTCTGCAAAGGGGCATTCAGACTTGGTACTGCAGTTAGGTGAGGACAGTCTGGGCAGCCTTCGGAACACAGCGAGCTGAATTACTTTGGTCTGACCTTTAAAAATTGTCATCATTTTACAAGTCAGACAAAACGAAAGATGTTCCCGCTCAGTTTGCCTCTCTTTCTTTTCCTCTATCCATCTTAAACACTTTGTGACTCTGTTGCATTCAAAGTTTTGTTCTCTCTTAAAATATAAATGTTTAAGGTAAGATTGAATATATAGAAAATATTATCATTAAAACAGATTCATCATTATCTGGAATTGGGGCTACTTTTATATTCATTAAATGTCTATGCATTGTTTCCCCTGTGCGTTCAGAGTAACCCTGGCAGGCAACTAAAACTGTCTTCTGAAGATATTTTAAATTGACATACACATTGTATAATTTACATACACATTGTATAATTAGCTTGCCCTATATAATGTATTTTCTTCTCCACGGTGTTCTGTGTTGTAAGAAAAGAACATGTCTCCTCTCTTCATATAGACTGTAGTTTATGTGAAGGGTATGTTATTTGATATAGAAACAGCTACTTCGAATGGCTACATGGGTCAACCTGACATTGGTTCAATGTCACATTACCCTGCTTTTTCCCAACACAGTGCGGATGATTCATGTCATGTCAGGGGTAATGCATGTGTGTGTGCATGTGTGTATGCACTTGGGTATTTACAGATAATGCATGTAGTGCATGAAATATCAGCTTAATGGTGCTGCGTTTACTTTGGATAATGTTGCTTTTTCTCTTCTCTACTGTTTTTTATTTTCACACCCCTTTAAATACTGGATGTCCAAACTCTAGTTTACCATCATGTCATACTGTCTGAGCAAATTATTCTTTTGTGGCCTGTTGAATCCCCTTGTCCCCAGCCTATCACAGTTCTGTAGGTGCGAGAGAAAGCAACTGCAGTCTTTACACTCAATAATTGTTGGCCTGCCGAGTTTTTTGTGAACTGAAATGTGTTTTTTTAAAGATATCTATTGTTGTAACCATATTTAAACGGCTGGGCAGACCCAAGGGCCACACCCAAATCAAGCTCATGGTGTAGCTGTAAGAACTCTGTAAAGTGATTTGGAGTCTTGAAATGAGTACATCTCACCCCATAAGGGTCTTTACTGTATGCTATTGGTTTGTCATACTGTGTTCTGAACATTTCCAACCGCATTTAGATTTAACAGCCTACAACTTTAGGCTTTGGTAGCTTGAGCTTTTTGTAACCAAATCCTTTTTGTTTGTGTTTTATAATCCCATAATTGTATCTGTGTGAGGGTGCACATCAGTGTTATTGAAACGTGGTTTAGAAACAAATTATGTCATTCAAGTTGCATGTATATCCTCATATGTACAAATTCTTTATTGGTATTTTAATGGCACTTACAAAAAGCATTTTCATTTCTACTCATTTCAATGTTGTATTTCTTTGCAAAAGAACTCCAAGTACTCAAATGCTTTTCTCATTTTATATATTTTAATATTTGAAGAACTGTGCACATCACAAAATGTTTTAGAATAAAGACTAGACATTGAGAGCTGTGAGGTGACAGAACACCCCTGACTAATCATAAACATCTGTCAAGCCAATTGTCCTAATACCTTTGATTCCTTTTTATTTATAAAAAGGAGTTTTCACTCCTAAATGGTTTAATCAATGTGTACACAAATACTCTGAGCCATTGAAGAATAGATCCAAAAGAAAATACAAAAGGAGAACACTTTGCACTTTAGTACCTACAGTCCAAATACCTAAGGAGAACATTCTATAATTCTATAGCGGCAATCTAAAGAGGCAATCCAAATAGTTTTCTATGACTTTCTAAGAACTTCCTTGGTTTTAAACCTAGACCCAAGAGATCTGTCTCCCTTGAGAGTTTTTTGACTGTACGTAAATATATTCACACATCAGGAAAGAAATCCAATTCACGCCAATGTTCTCCCAGAAACGACTTAACCTGGTACATTGTTGTTGTTCCCCGGCGTCCATGATACAGACAGTATTTAAAGCTGAGAACATTGGGCTGGAGTGATAATACGTTCCACTTGACTAGAGAGCCAATGGTCGCTGTGAAAAATGGAGGGACCGGGAGTTTATAAAGATGGCGTTCACGTAATTATGATAATTATCTTTGAAGAGGGGCTGACGGGGAGGCCGGAGAGCAAGAAAGAAGCACGAGGTAGATAGAGTGTGAGAGAGAGAACAGGGTTCATTGACTGGAACACTGTACAGGCCAAATGGTAATCAGGTGAAAATGAACAGCCGAAGGAGCTGCTTGAGAGGAATAAGCAGAATTTTATGTGCTCAGCTTTGTGTTAGGCTTTCGAATATAAGTCTGTAAGATTCTCCGGTCTGAAAGAGCACTTTCATCTCATATTTGGGGCCCCTATTTGCATTTGGGGGTTTTTATGTAAAGTCATAAATGAACGCACCAAAGGAGAGCGTGTAAACATTGAAAAGTGACAGAACAATAGATGAATTGAGACAAACAGAAATAGTAAGGAATAATAACATGAATAATAATGCAAAATATCAATTCTCCAGACTGTTTTTTTGACACTATCATGACTTGAGGTAGATCAGTGACAGACATGCGCTCTATTTGTTTAAAATCTATCACTAATTTATTTAATTTCACATATACAATTTATCATGTTATCTTGCAAAATGCTTTTAATCCACCTAACTCTCTATTGAGTAAATTGTCAATAGTGCTGCTGATTTGTACACAGATATAATAAATAACTCAATAACTATGCCATGAATAGTCTTTCCAATTAATCAGTATTTTATGTCAGCATGTAAAATATTTCCATTTGACATTTTAGTTGTTAAAAGACAACAACTTTTTAAAGTCTAATATACTGCATTTAAGCAATACATTCAAAGCAGACATTTTGAAACCGAAAACATCACAAATATATTCCTTTAGAATCTAAAAAACTGTAAGAGAAAAAAACAGACCATCTGGGGAGTAGCGTCAAGGGTGAGAATAAAAGATAAAAGCAGAAAGAGACTAGCAGGCAACAAGCTTTAATGAATGCTTCTTGTTCATTAGAGTATGGCCAACCAGGAAGTAGGTGTGCAGACACAACACACTGACAGGATGTGCTACACAAAGGTTTTTAGTAACTATGGCTATCAGGGAGGTGGCGTAGCAATGGCACCCAGAACAGACCTCTGCCATGTAATAGTACACTCAAAGACTGTGGCCCCAGCAGAGTACATAGTGCAATACGTAGGAGTGCCAAAATGGATGCATTAAGGAAGTCCTTACTTGAAGAGACTCTGTCTTGACTTTGGTCCGGCTGTTTAATAGTACAGAAGAATGTCTGAGCATTGGACTAAATACATTCAAATTTGTTTTGAATATGGCTGTTAGAATCATAACCAAAATCCCAAATCATTTGCATATTACTGAAGTACTAGCCTCTCTACACTCTCTGACTATTTAGGATACTGTTAGCCACCAAAGCATAATATGGTTTTGCTCCTACTTATCTATCTAGATTTGTTGTGCTGGACATACTTAAACATCCACTACACTCAAAAGATGCAGGCCTATAACTTGAATCTCTAAACAGCTGGAAATAGGGCATTCTACCAATTCATGTGTGATGCATATTCATGTTCATTGTCAAGTCTCAAATATGCAAACGAGTAACGAAAGGCCATGATGAAGTGTAGTCTAGTTTATGCATTTTGCTAGGGAGGCTGCCCTTTACCCAAACCTGGGGCAGGGGCCCCCTGGCAGACCACCACCACTTTAGATGAGGCCACAGTGTCTCTGCCTGTGTTTGTTTGTGTGTTTGTCAGAAAGCAGGGAAACCACTTCAACAAAAAACAATAATTGTAGTTAAATTGATTATTTGTGTCATATCTGAGTCTCATTTCTTCCTTCCATCTCCCCCTTTCACTCCCTGTCTTTCTCTTGCTCTCTCCCCCCTCTCTCCCTTTCCCTCTCTCTGTCTCTCTCTCTCCTCTACTCGTTTCACCCTCCCTTCTTGCTCCCCTCTCTCGTAGAATCTTTCCTGTCAAAAGATAAACTGACAAAATAAAATCTTCCCTCTCCTTCCTGTCCCCTCTCTCTTTCCTGTCCCATCTCTCCATCCCTCTCTCTTTCCTGTCCCATCTCTTCATCCCTCTCTTTCCTGTCCCCTCTCTCTTTCCTGTCCCCTCTCTCTGTCCTGTCCCATCTCTTCATCCCTCTCTTTCCTGTCCCCTCTCTCTTTCCTGTCCCCTCTCTCTTTCCTGTCCCCTCTCTCTGTCCTGTCCCCTCTCTCCTTCCCTCTCTCCTTCAAGTGTACATTCAGTCTTGACAGGCCTCTCAGCGAGTCGGCTGACACGAGATGGGGTGATAGAAAACCACAGGCTTGATCTCCTCCCGGTGCTCCTCAGCCCTCCCAACTAAACATCTCACATATTCTCTACAGTGGCCTGCTTACTGAAGTAGTTCCCAGGGTGAGGTGGATGTTGATGATGACGGGGCAGCTGGCTGCTTCTGCTCCAGAGAGACGTGCCCCCAACCCTCATTCCCAAAGCGCCGTTACAAAACAAGAACTTCGAACCAGGCAAATTACCTTTCTAGTATTTTTAGTAGCTTTCTCAAGTGTTCCCTGTGGGGAAGTAGTGTTTGAGCTGTGTGTAGGTGCCTGGGTACATGCGTGCGTACGTGCGTAAGCTGAGTCATCTCTCTAACCGAGTGAGTGATTAGGTCCTGTCCTCTGCGTTCCCTGTATGTCTCAGTCTACCATAGGATAAAAGGCCTGCAGAGTGCATTGGCAGGAATAACTAACTCCCAATGTGGCAAAGGGCAGATTTAGGAAGGCATTTGTGCCAGCGCTCTTGCTGTTTTGTGTTCAAAATGGTGTGTGTATGTGTACACTAGAAAGTATGTTGTTCACTCTTTGGTCTCTCTGTATTTCAGTCGTGTAAGTACAACTGACTGTGTCCGTGGTGTCTATATGACAGTACAGTGCAGCTGTACACACCAGCCACCTGTGGGCTCTAGATTGATTCACTTGACCTGAAGGCTTCCGGCTGTAATTGAAAAACATTGGCTGAGACCTTTATGAATTAACCACAGGGATCAATATCTGAGAAAGAAAGAGCAAAAGAGCAAGAGAGAGAGAACGGGAGAGAGCAAGCCTAAAGAGAGAGAGAACGGGAGAGACAGCAGGCCTAAAGAGAGAGAGAACGGGAGAGACAGCAGGTCTAAAGAGAGAGAGAACGGGAGAGAGAGCAGGCCTAAAGAGAGAGAGAGAGAACGGGAGAGAGAGCAGGCCTAAAGAGAGAGAGAACGGGAGAGACAGCAGGCCTAAAGAGAGAGAGAACGGGAGAGAGAGCAGGCCTAAAGAGAGAGAGAACGGGAGAGACAGCAGGCCTAAAGAGAGAGAGAACGGGAGAGAGAGCAGGCCTAAAGAGAGAGAGAATGGGAGAGACAGCAGGCCTAAAGAGAGAGAGAACGGGAGAGAGAGCAGGCCTAAAGAGAGAGAGAACGGGAGAGACAGCAGGCCTAAAGAGAGAGAGAACGGGAGAGACAGCAGGCCTAAATAGAGAGAGAATGGGAGAGAGAGCAGGCCTAAAGAGAGAGCAGAAGGGATGGGGGGAGAGATAGCACGGAAGACAGAGAAGCCCTTTTTATTTTTCAAATGTGTGTAATGTTAAAAGTTCAGATTTGTGAATTCTGCTATTTATTATATTATGCTTTTCCACTTGCTTTTCTAATGAAAAGAAATGTTTACCAAGCCATTAAAGCTTTTACAAAAATGTACAGTGAGAGGTTAAGCATCCGCAGTATCAATACTCAAACAAATTAAAATCTCTTTCCAAAATACCTACACTATTAGAACATTTTTATTTAATCACACACTTGAATGGTAACATTTTGAATAGTGGTATTGAAATAGCAATACATCTTAAACATAAAAAAACACGGATGTTCCGAGGGAGTAAAGAGTTTGTAAACGCTGGGTCAGGTGATATTAATAATTAATATTCCCTTGCTCCACTGCTTATTCAGTTAGAGATATTTATTTCCTGATATTTATAATTGCCACATTTGAACTGTGTTTAGGATTTATTTTTAGGACAAAACAGAGACCGTACATCTTAATATGTACAGGCCCGTTATTTTAAAAGACACCTCTAAATCTTTGATTGGTTTATTATCATTTTTCTTTGCTATGTACAACTGTAATACAAGTTATAAATAAATATGCATTATTATTATTATTGCTGTCTACATATGTTTACTTTGGCAATAATGGTAACCATCGATTCATACAAATAAAGCACCGATTGACTTTAATTAAAGGAGAATGCGGGAGAGAGCGTGATATGCCAACAAGCTAACAGTAGGCTAGTTTTCTATTCTATGAAGACAGATGGTATATTGCTGCGTAGACAAAACGATGGGTTTTATACAGGTGTAATGTAGTACAATCCGTTTAGTAATGGAGTAGGGAACACCTGTTCTTGGCCTAGTGTCTTACATTAATGATACATGATACTAAACACACATTTGGTACAGCGCAATCTGCTCCAAGCATCAACGCGGTTTTTCTGGCGTGCTATATAAATTATGCTTGGGTGGGAATTGTCGACTAGCTCGCTGTTTGACTCTGAAGAAGAGATCATTGAAAGAAATGTTGAGATGAGGCGAGACGAAAAAACAGAATAGTGGGTAATGTATTAACAGGATAAGGAAGTAGAGATGAGAGGACGAAAAGAAAACCATAGAAGAGTAGTGAAAGCAGAGTTCAGTGAATTATGCCGCCCCCTGTATCCTGCAATAAGGCCGCACAAACCGGAGGCGTAGGCACCGTCAGAACCTTTGTGACAAAACAAACCCGCCAGTTCGCCCCCACGCACTTAGAAGCACACGTGGGACTTGTTCAATTGCTTGGACACCGGAAAAAGTTGCTGCGGCTTTAGCAACAGCTAATGGGTGATCCTAATAAAATCCTAAATTAGGCTACTAATTTAACTTAAATTAACATATTAATCGTAGACATATGTTGCCTGAATAGTAATGAGTCTTGTGAAAGAAGACCAAAAATGTATTTCAAATATGCTAATTTGATACACATCATGCTCCGGGAGTGTCAAATACACAGCAAATGGGACGCAGACCATGATTGTTCAGTACTTCCCAAGGTGTGGAGACGTTGCTAAGATAACACCGCTGTATAGATCCATCTGAGGGCTCTTTAGAGCGGCTTTGCTCAGGCGGCCGGCAGAGTTCGATCAACGGTTTAGGGTTCACTCAGTAATCCGGCGGATTTCTGATAGATAATTTCTGATTATTGTGAATTGATCAAAATGTTATGGTTAGACTAAGAGTAGACTTTTGCGTTAAACTAGACGCTGAGCAGTGATATATTATTTCCATTTGAGTAAGTACTAACTAATATACCCATTCGCCTGGTCAAACAGGCCGAGTTTAAACTATACACCACTTTCTTGAAGTCATGAAGAGTTTTCTAATTTAGTTTATCTTGGTTTGAGTTATAATTGTATAGATTGTGGCAAAGCGCGTTCCATGTGCATCTCGTTTTTCTTTAGCACCATGGACAGCACGTGTGCGGAGGCCTACCACGCCTCAGAGGTTTGCACCCCACCTTTCGTACGCTACGCTCTACAATCTTGCTTTGAGTCTGGAGTTAGTAGACCTATACTGATTTCTTGTCCGTTTACATTCCGTTTAATCCGATGTATCCAATTCGGTATATTTGCTTTTTTCACCCACCTTAAGCACCTATAATCTGTGGTTATTTTCAGTAAAACACAAAAAACATCTGTATTTCCTTTTGGATAGCATGTATATTTGGAGATGTGCAATATGTTACACACTTTACCAAATTGTATGTAATGCCTTATTTGCATTTCAACTTTAATCGCATTCTACTATTTGGGAGTGAAACGTTTCACTTTTGGAGACAGTATATTTTTTCCAACCATTTTAAATGTGATATAACCTATTCCACTCTCTATCCAAACGAAAATGCCATTGCATGCTCCGTGACCAAAGTAATTCCTTTACCACTCAGTCTCCCAGACTACGCCTTTAAATGGCGCGCGCGGTGGTGGTGCTGAGGAGAGACCAGGAGAGGGCGGACCCGTGCGGCGTGTGTGTGAACATCCGGTGATCGTACTCCGCCAGTCGCACGGAACGAGCGCGAGGCTCTTGTAATGCACTGTGGCGGAGACCGACCGGAGAGGGACGGAAAAAAGAACATCCCGGTAGCCCTGGTTTAACGGCTGGTGCTTAGCCTGAAGTCTCGCTTTAATCGGTGCGGTGGTTTTTCTACTCTGTCTTTTACCGAATTTGGAATTTAACGTTACAGGAGTTTATTGTCGGAATATTAGCCAATGCATTGGATATTAACCCATAACTAAGGTCAGTTTTGCCTTCTTTGCTATACTTTGCTATATCAAATGGCTCTTGTTATTCAAGATCTCTATCGATGTTTTGGAACAATGTTGGGTTGGAATTTGTGTGTTAGATAGCGTAGACATGCTGTTAGTTTTGCTAGTCGACTGTCTAGAACAATCTGGAACAAGTTAGACATTGACGACGTCGGCATGTTGTTACTACTACCTAATGTTAAACTAAAAACTGTATCATACCTATATATTTCGACGGGGGGGCATACGATAACGAATGATATCGACTCTTGCGCGAATAAGGTCGCTGCCTACTGCAAAATGGTTTACGAGTGTAAATGGGTCATTTCGGCCAAGTCGTCTGGGCTGATTCTATGCCCATTCCTGGTCAACGAGGCCAGGGTGACAGGCATGGACAAGCCCCCGGGGACCGATAGAATTACGGTCACATCGCTCAGCTCGTGGCCACTGGCATTTTCCGCTCCCATGGGCAATATTTATGGTATGAATTATTAATCTGTATCAAATACAAATCGTAGGGGCATCGTAAGAACATAAGCGACGCTAAATAAAATCTTGCTTAGCTTTCCACTCTCTTCCTGACAATAATTTTTCTCGCCTGAAAAGTAACCTATTGAATAATGGATAGGCCTACAGGGGTGTCCAGTGTCTAACGGCTGTAAGCGTGCATATGGGCTAATGTTAAAACATCAATGACGGTTCACAGACTTTTAACGAACTGGAAAACCACCAATAGGCAACGTGCATCTAAATAATTGCAGTAAAGAATATCTGTTTTCATTGGGTGCGCAGTAAAATTCTGATGTGGAAACGCTTCTTTAAATTTGATATAAGGACATGACCTTCTGCGTTCCACCGACAATCTTATACGCGCCAGAAAGAATGTTAAAAACGTTTCTCGTTTTCCCCTTTTCCTCTATTCATATTAGATTCTAAGTTACCTATTTTGCGTTATGCACAGTTAACGAAATAGACCGGTCTCAGTTTTAAAAATCCAGGAGACGAACACATAAGGTCTCCAAATCGATTTTCCCCCGGACATATAGGCCTACCTTGTTAATTTGCACAACCTAAAACAGCAATTATAATACGTTAGAGTAAAATGTTTGCAGTCAAATGAGTATGCATTTAGGTTTTAAAATAATCAAGGAAATGTAATGATTTTGTTGCGGCCGATTGAATTCGTTCCCTGTGGAATCAAAATGAGCTCGTGAGCTCTGCAGAAGGACGAGGGAGGGAGTTTTTGGGGTGCTGGTGAGCTACATGAAATCTGACATGTATGGACACGCTTGTATTTTTTTCTTTGAAACGAAACATGCAGCCCGACTCATATTTTGCATAATACACATCATTTTGAGATAGTGAAAAGATATTTAGCAGGTTATAAGGAGATTCAAAAAAATCACCAGTAGCCAAATAGCATACCCTACAACTACTTGCACCGTTATGTCAATTTATGCATTTCCATATTAATGTAGTTTCATTGTTTGCCTTAAATAAAGAATAAAAACATATTTGGTCAAAAATTTAAAAAGGATTTGATTAATCCCTGCAGGAACATCAGTTAAGAGATCTCAAAATGGTGGAAAGAAATCTCACATTTTGGCCTACCGTTTTGTTTTCTCTAATAACGGATTGATCAGCCTCTTGGTGATGAATACAACACACTTCTCACTGCCAACAGATATGGTGATGTTCGGAATTAATGTATCATTGTGGCACACATTCGATGACTTGGATTTACAATGTAATAGGCTCGAGAATAATACATCAGAATGCTGGGAAACTCCTAATCTTGCGTTTCAACGCGTCGAAATATGCCTCAGAAATGGGCGTGACCCCTGTGAAATGCGTTTCTCTTTTTCTCACACTGCTGGGCCTGAAATGTAGCACCAGCGGTGTGGGAGTAATAGCCGTTTAAATTTGAGATTATTATTATGTTTTATTGTAATGATACATGTGAAAAGCATTTAAACGATTCATAATTTAATAAGGGAACATATTTCATCAAGATCAAATATGTTTCTCAACAAAATAAAAACCGTTTGTAGCCGTGTTGTTTTAATTTTTTTAATGTGTATCAGTGCTCACCATAATCAGGCCACAATGTAGACCAAACAATAGTACACTGTAAAAATACATAGTTTTGTAGCAAAATAATGTACGTAAAAAAACCTTTGGCTAGCAATATTTTGGAAAATGTACACAGAAAAGCACAACACCGATTTTCAATTGAAGTGGTGCTATGCGGTCGTGTGGTGTACGTGGATTACCAGCTCTACTCGAGGCTACTTTGTGGCGGTGGGATTTGGATAGTGGCTGGGTGATCCTGGTTGGTGCATGGTGTTATTTGGCTGTCCTGCTTTCTGGGCGCTGGTTGGCAGGCGATTAACTGCTCTGACGAATCAACCGCAAACCGCCAAGGGCTCTCAAGGTAACGCTAATCCTTAAGGGCGGGAGAGGGGGTCCAATATTACCTAGATAATAGGCTGCTATCAACAATATAATTGTGGACGTTATTATTTATTTAACTGGCGTTTTAATATAAGTAAAAGAAAAACTGCTGTTTGATTGCCTTTTTCTTGCAGATAAATCTTTCAGATTAAAAAGATGATCAACTATAGCGTTGGTCTTGAATGCGTATATCACACGCAGTTTAATGCAGTTCGAAAAAGACGGAAATATCAAATATCTCGTGTAGAAATTGCGTCGTGCATTTCCAAATAAACAAGAGTTGATTGCCGAGAGTAATTTCTTGCTTGTGAAAATGGTTCTAGATTAAGTTTTAATTACTAATATGCAGGTCTATGTTACGGGGTTTGGGTGTGTGTGCGTGTGTTCGTGCATGCAGGTGCGTTTTAGTGTGCAAGTGTGTGTGTGTGTACAACTGCGTACACGAAAGGACGGATAACTTATAGGTGTTAAATGATAGAAACAAAATTCGTGGAGTGCGAAGCAAACAAAATATGATATAGAGAGTAATACCATTGTCAGTAAACGATTTATTTTTCAACATATATTCTGCTTAAATTCCGCAATATATTGGCTTCTGCTTTTCGGAAATAATGTTTAGTCTATGTTCTGTCAGGTAACACGATCGTTGGCTCTGACCCCACGAATGAAAAGGCTTTTGAAATTATTAAGAATATTACTAACATTTTTATTAACCTCATGATTGTACAAAAATGGTGTAGCGTTAAGGGTGTAGCTGACGGGTTGGTGGCTGTTTGTGAGTGTGTCCGCGGGGCGGGGGGCATGCGAGAGTGTGTGTGTGTTGCTGCAGAGTGATGTAATGCAGGATAAAGATTATTTTAATTAGATAAAGATGAAGATCAGCGTTAGATTAATTTAAATAGGGATTTCTTTTTCTGTGGTGTTGTGGGAACTGGTTCTACATATGCAGTAACTGTCTGTCTGTTTGTGTGTGTGTTGGGTAGAAATGTGTGAAGGAGTCGTGTAATGCAATGCAGGAAAAGGGGGTAATTTTAGAACGGTAGATAAATCAAACAGGGTTTTTCTAAAATGAAGGCCTCGGTTGACCGCGGGCGGCGTAACCGTCGCAGCAGCCTGAGTTTGTGTATGTATCCGTGTGAATTTGTGCGTGTAGCAGCAGCATATTTCTAGCAGCGCGTGTCTGTGTGAAGTACGTACACGTACGTGTGAGTAAATGTGTGGCAGTTTGGGGGTGATGTAATGCAGGAGAGAGGTGCTGCAGCAGAACAACCCTCCCCTTTCCCTTCCTCTATTCTCCCCCTTCCGTTCCCCATTCCTCCAAAGGAGGTGTGTCTCCTCCTAAAGAGAGCTGGGTGCCAATGCTCGGTTACCCTCGCTGGGCACCGGGGATGGGCACATGACTCTGCCCGTCTGGCAGTGCTGGTTGTGCCCATCGGAACACAAGATTAATGTAAAAAAAAAATATTATATTTAAACAATTGGTATGGACTAGCAGTCAGTGCACGTTGGGTCATGTTCTATGGTATCTGTTTCCTTTTCGTCAAGTCTTGCGGAGCTTCAGTGTGTACCTGCTATCTGTCTGAATTTCGTTTGTGTGGGGCTGGTATAACATAATGCTTCTCTGTTAAGATGTAACGACATTGGATAGGTGTGAGCAAAGTAGTGGGGCCCTTCACTTACACTCACTCAACGGTGTAGCCTTAATGCTTATATAGTCTGTACCTGTTTCTGTGTATGAAATCCTCGCGTTTTACCCAATTATAAATTGCTTGTGTTGTTTCGCTATTGCCTGGTTTTTATTACAAGAACAACATTAAAGAAAAAATAATAAGTAGTAGCTTCCTTCTTTCGTTCCTGACGCCTTCGTTCAATCATTTTCGTACTGGTTGTAATTGCACAGTTGGACAAAATCGACCACGGAATGTTTTGCCTGGCGGCCTGTGTCTACATACATGCACAAAAATCCCCTTCCTTTCTCTCTATCTTCTGCGTCTTTGTAGCTTATCAACAAAACGAAATTGAATAGGTGAGAACAATGTAGGGGGGGGGGGGGTCTTGCTTCCCCTCAGTGCTCTTTGATTAGTCATTAGAGAATCGTTATTTTGACTGTCTCTGTCTGTTTTACCGATAATGCACCCTCCCCTTCTCCAAGACCCCTCCCACATGGTGATCACTGATGTGATGCAGATGGATAGGTGTTAACAGTGGGATGGTAGGCTTTGCTTAGGTCCCTCACATGCTGTTAGATTGGTGATGGTGGGATAGAAGGGATGCGTGCCTGGAAGTGGGTTCTTGGTTTCTCATCCTCACCCCTGTCTCCCAGTCATTCTCCCCCATCCCCCTTCCTATCATACTCCATTCTGTCTCTCCCTCATATTCTCTGTCCTTGCTATTCTCTCTCTGTTTCTCTCTTTCTCAATTCAAGTTAAATGGCTTGATTGGCATGGGAAACGTCTCTTTATGTTGAAAAAGCATGTGGATAATAAGAGCGCTGTAATACTTAACAAAAGTAGTAACAAGACAGAAAGGGCAAAATGGAAGAAAAAGGCTTTGTGCTTAAACTTGCATCTTTGAGTTTTACATCCAATATTTACACATTTTAACTTTAATGAAATGCACAGGTTTGAAGTTTGAGGCTCTCTCATAATCGATTACATTTCGATTTTCATTATTAATACCTTTATTGGGCGCATGAAACATTTGTTGACATTGCCAAAACCCGTGAAAAATAAAAACGTTAAAAATGAAATTGCAAATATACTGAAATCTACTCTCTCATGAAATCTACTCTCTCATTTATGTACTTCTGTCTCACTCTCTACCTTGTACATACATTTGGGATTAAATATCTGGCTTGCTTTATTTTCCCGGTGACGCGCTGTCCACACAGACTTGTGTACCTGGTGCCCTTGTACTTCAGAGGTCAATAAGCCGGCATTGTGTGCAGATAGGCAGGTTGGGCACAGTGACCAAGTTCTGGTTTCCATGTCGAACTCAATTGAAATGGACGAACTACATAACAACAGACGCTCCAGAGTTTCTGTTTATTGGGTGGATTTCCCAAGATGCCAGTTCGCGTCAACGGCCTTCAAGAGAACCACTGTGAAAGTCTGTCCTGACAACGTCAGTTTTGAACGGGGACGTGCGTCGCTGGGACCGTGTAGTTGACCAAGAGTTTACACAGTCTGTGGGAGAGGATGGAAGAGGGAGATAAAGGGCTACAAACTTCAGCTCTCACACATAAACGTGCACCTGTGTGTGTGTGTGTGTGTCTGGCTGAGAGAGAAAGGGGAGGGGGAGAGAGAAAGAAGGGTTTTGACATTCATTTGAAATGCCTTAATAGTTGTGTTCAATGTTTTAAATGGGGTTATTAACTGGGGGTTTTCACTTCTGTTGACTGTTATATTGTGCCTACATCCCACAAACAAATGTTCCTCAGGCCAGGAAAGCTGTTTAAATGGAATGGAAATGGAGAGATGGAGAAGGAGAGAGGGAGGGAGGCAGAGGAAGAAAGAGTCAGGGATGTAAAGGGAGAGGGAGGCAGAGAAAGAGTGAGGGATGTAAAGGGAGAGGGAGGCAGAGGAAGAGTGAGGGATGTAAAGGGAGAGGGAGGCAGAGGAAGAAAGAGTGAGGGATGTAAAGAGAGAGGGAGGCAGAGAAAGAGTGAGGGATGTAAAGGGAGGGGGAGGCAGAGGAAGAGTGAGGGATGTAAAGGGAGAGGGAGTCAGAGAAAGAAAGAGGTCGGAAGAGACAAGAGGAGGGGGGAGAGAAGAAGAAGGTGATGTCCAGAGAGAAAGACAGGAACAGAGAGAGAGTGTGGGAGAAAGAGGGAGAGACACAATTGGAGACGTCCCTCTGCTCCTCCTCAACCATGAGATCAGCTGACTGCCACAGGGGACATTTTGTGGCCGTGTCTAGAGTGTGTGTGACCACACGGCAGTGTATGTAGCCAATGCACCTGCCTATTAACATGGCGCTCTCCGATTACCCATCCAGCCCTCCGTCTCTCCTCCCACCCCGTCCCTCCATCTCTCCTTCTCCGTTGATTGTTTTCTAATGGGAGGCCCTCGCACTGGCCGCTTTGTCCCGCGCGGGTCCTCCCTGTGGGGAGCGGCAGGCGCCTCTCAATGGAAACAATGGTCCATGCAGTTTAGCCTTTTGAACCCTGCCCCATCCGACTCTCAGCAGGGCCCGTGCTGCAACAAAGGGAGAGCTAGCCGACATGCACAGGCGGGAATATGTACACACCGAACCACGCACACACACGCGTACACCCTCGATACACACTCAGAGGAGTGTAAAGGTGTGTGGGCTGGTGCCAGACGGAAATATCCGCACGTGTTGGGGCAGTGACACGTCTTTCCTTAGGATTTTAAAATTGAGTTGTGACCATGGAGTTTATATTTAGACTCCCAAAGTATTGGGACCATTGGCTTGACCTGTGTTTCTAGTTAGTTTGGTGTGCTCTGTCACATAATTTGGCATAAGGGAGCTGTCAATATCTTCTCTTTATTCTTGGCTTTGCATTTGCCTTTGGAGTTTGCTATTGCTGTTGGTCAATATGAGCACCAAAAGGGTGTTGCAAATAAATAAAAAAGAAATTGACCTAAAACCATTCAAAACATTTATCTTTTCAAACTGTTTGGAACAGCCTAAAAAATAAAGAAAGCACTGGTAATTTCAGCAAGGAAAAAATGTTGGGCTATGCCAAGTAGCATCACAATTATCAAAACGGTTTGTCTGACAGACTAGGATCCCTCTAGGAATTGTGTCATGAACTCCCATCTACAGATGATTATGCTCGTAGAGCTACAGTGGCTTGAAGGACTGGAAAAGGCTCTTGTAGACAGATGAGGCCAAGATTATCATGTCCCAGGGGATGGCTGCAGTGATGACCCTGAATATACTGACATAGCAACTAGGGATTTGTATTTTGTTTTTTTGACAGACAACTTTATCTCCAGACTAAAAGCCCACTGAACATGACTTTTCTTTGCTGAAAATGAGATTTAAAATGGACTAAAAACAAACAACCGATTATGGCTGTTGTACAGGCCTGTCATAGAATCACTGGAGAAGATGTATCTGGTGGGTTCGATGTGTAGCTGCATCTCAGGCAATTACTGCATACACGGCATACTTGAGCAAATACTAAACATCAGATCTACATTTGAACATTATGCATCAGTTTTGCAGACGCAGATTAACCCTGGTCTAGGACTAAAAAAGTTAAGGTCAAATCCTGATCTAGAGTACCCAGGACCTCAGACTTAGACAAACATTTGTCTTTTAGCAAGACTACAAACTGAAGCATGGGAAAGGTCTGTGACTGTCCTTGAGTGGCCTAGTCAAAGCTTGGACCTGAACCCAACTAATAGAAAGTGTTTGTTAGGAATACACAAGAACATCCATGTTGGCTTTCTTGGTGAAGCCTGGAACTTTTGTTCTGTAACCTTCGATGTAAATGTATGTATGTTTTCTGGGGTAATTTGTATCTTTTCTGAGTGAATTATATGTAAAGTCATCAACCTGGAGGCTTCTTATACTACAGTGTTTTACACATTATAAATAAAATATACATAATATGTAAGAACTATTTTGAGAAACTCACTATGCTGTTTTAATCTACCATGTCTTAACATATTGATATTTGAATTAAAAGATCAATCTTAGTCTCCCTTGCCATGACTTCTGTAGGTGCTGGCTGGAGTCCTTCCTTCAATAAATAGAGTAGATCAGGAGAAATAGGCTTGTTGATATGATCTGCATAGTTAAAGACGTATTTGAGGAATTGTCACTATTACTAACATCTATGGAGAGACCAGAAGATGGCAGTTCACTAAAGCTCCTGAAGAGTGTTTTTTGTGGTATTTACTTGAATTGTATTGGTCTCTGTTCCTACAGTCGTGTTTCACTGGGCTCACTTTGGTGGACATGGGTTTAGTTTTTTTAGGTCCGTGTTCACTAAAGCATGAAGATGAAAAATATTTTAGATTTTAGCCCTTCCTCTTAGTGAGAACTATTTAATTATGGGTATAACCTCTCTTCAGCAAGTAACCTGTAGCGTTTCAATTGGACGGTTGTATTTTCATCTATACTGAATCAAGGTTTGGTTATTGGACTTCACTTATACGTACACTGCCAATCAAAACGTTTGGGGTCACTGTTGTATCCTTGTTTTCCATGAAAACATAAATGAAATTAGTTCGAATAGGAAATATAGCAAAATGAATAAGAAATGTAGTCACTGACAAGGTTTGAAATAATGACTTCTAATTGAAACAATAGTAGTCATTGACAAGGTTTGATATAATTATTTTTAATTGAAACAATAGTTGTGTCCTTTGAACCTTGCTTTCGTCAAATAATCAAATAATAATCAAATAATGGCATTCTAGTTGTCCAATTGTTCAGGTAATCTAAAGAGATTTCACCCAAGGCTTTCCTGAAGCACCTCCTCCTGGCTTGATGGGCACTTTGTCCAAACCATACAGTCACGCTGCTCCCACAACAGCTCAATAAGGTTGAGACTCGGTGACTGTCCTAGCCACTCCACTTCCTATTTGATCTGCATCTCACAAATGGTCTTCTTTGTAATGCAAAGACCTCAAACTTTGATTTGTTGGTCCATAACACTTTTCCGATGTTCCTCTGTCCCATGTCTGTGTTCTTTTGCCAATCTTAATCTTTTCTTTTTATTAGTCAGTCAGAGAGTTGGCTTTTCTTTGCAACCCTGCTGAGAAAGCCAGCATCCCGGAGTCCCCTTTTCACAGTTGAGACGGGTGTTTTGCAAGTACTATTATATGAAGCTGCCAGTTGGGGACCTGTGAGGCACCTGTTTCTAAAACTAGACACTCCAATATATTTCAGTCAGTTTGCTCCGTTGTGCAGCAGGGTAACTCCTCTTTCTCTTCTGGTTAGAGCTAGTTGGCGCTGTTCTGTGAAGGGAGTAGTACACAACGTTTCACAGAACAAGAATAGGCAAATTCATTTTGGAAGAAAGGTTTTTGTTTCTGGCAATTTCTGCCTGTAAAGGAACCAACAATTGCAGATGTTTCAGGTATTCAACTAGTCTAAAGGACCCTTTTGTTGCTGCTTTAATCATCACAACCGTTAGCGAACACAACATGCCACTGGAGCGCAGGAGTGATGTTGGCTAATAATGGGCTTCTGGATGCCTATTTAGATATGTCATTAGAAATCTGTCTTTTCCAGGTACGATAGTCATTCTCAACTTTATCAATGTTTACACTGTATTTCTATTCAGTTTGATGATATTTATATGGACACATATGCACATCTTTCAAAAACAGACTTTTCTGAGTGACCAGTGCATGTGATCGTTTTCACGACAGTCCGGATTTAATGTGAAACATCTTGAGAGGATCTATAAGTAAGAATTCAGGTAAGGGAGTAAGTAATAAGGGAGTAATTCAGGTTGGCAAAGCTGGGAGAGGCATACCCAAGAAGACTTGAAGCTGTGATTACTAACTAAACTGACTTAAGACTATACTGGGATATATTGTGTATATGGATGGCAAAACACCTAAGTGGTATCAATTATACATTTAATCTAGAAATTGTGAATCTGAATACTGTCTGAAGGCACTAATTAAAATACTTTTGAAGTATAAAACCATAGCATTCAAGATTTCTTTACACTCCCAAAATGTAGGGACCCTACTATTCTTTGTTTTGCCACTTCTGAGCTGTTGACCAGTCTCCCTTTCGGGAAGACGGCTTCCAAACGTCCCAGTTGGTTTTCTTCTCCGTCATTGCACCCCAATGGTGGAACCCGTTTCTACTTCAGGCTAGGGGAGCTAGAGTCTCTGCATATTTTTTTTAGAAAGCTTTAGAAACACCACCTTTTCAAAGAAAATACCTCTGTCGCTATCCTCAACTTGCTATGTGTATTACATTTGTTTGTGGCACTGTATGCTCTGACTTGTGTTGATAATTAATGACGTGAGCAGAATGTACGTGTCTGATTGTAACACCCAGCATCATAAAATGTATGCAACAACCGTATGTCGCTATGGAAAAAAGAGAATCTGCTAAAAGCCTAAAACATTTTCCACCCCCTCTCAGACCCCCCTCCCCATTTTCCTAGTGTGTTCTGGGCCAGTGGTTCCGTGCTGACTGCTGAGCCTTTGTCCTGTGGTACTGAGCCCGAGGGCTGAGGCTGTTGGCATGGACACAGGAAATATAAGATGCATATAAAGTTACCGTGCCGTTGGAACCTAACCCTGCTTATTGTTACTGGATGATGTGGTCCCTGTCAGCATGGAAGAGAACGATAGTTGCGTTTAACTGACCTGGATTGGGATACAAACCCTTCCTGGGTTGAAGCCAAGCTTTCTGTTTGCGTGTGGAGGTACAGTGTTTGCTCCTGAAGATATTTAATCAGAGAAATATACATTTAAAGCTTAGACACACACCGCTGGCATTCTTTACGTAGTCCAACAATATTGTTTAGCCGTTCCTTCTTGGACTATAAGGAACACCCCTCACACATGCCCAGACACACAGATATACACACATACACACACTCTCGTTGTGGAGCAGGCGGCTGACGGCCAGACATTGGCTTGTCATTGCATCACACTAGTGTCAGGCAGCAGCGGATCCCAGCGATGACACACATCAAGCTGAGATGTCAACAGGGATTTGAAAGTGTGTCTGAGAGTTGCACTGACATGATCTATCTGGGTTAGGATGGAGTTGAGATAGTGTATTAGTGGATGGTTCCATCTCCCTCTTTTTGCTCTCTCATGCTCTCTTTTTATTCTTCATTCTTTTTTTACGCTAATTTTTACCAGGCTGGTTAACTGAGAACACTGGGACAGACTGACAGGTTTTATCATCTTGCCAGCACAGGTATTTGATCAAACAGCTTTTTAGTTACTTGTCAGATTCTTCAAGCTTTACCTTCTCCTCTTCCTCTTTCCCCTTACTTTTCTTCATCAATTCTGGTCTAAATCTGTGCATTTTGGAATAGTTCAAGTTTGATGAAATGATTAGAATAGTATATGTGAGTGAAATGTCTGTTAACTCAACACAATTAATGAATGAAGAGAGCAGGTTTACTAAAACAACGTAGCATACACGATTACTCTCTCATTAACTAAAGCTATTAGACAAAGTTTATAACAATAGATAACTAAAGGTATTTTACTAAAAAGAAATACATAGCAGAACAAACGTTTACAATAAACTTTAAAAACACACCCGTAACAGGAGAAAGCAACCGAAAGGCACAAAACCATTGTAGATTGGCTCATGTTCTGCTAGGAGCAAGATGATTGCAGATTTGAGCAATAAATGTATTGAGTTAAGACAATGTATGGCACTTTTTGATGACATTCCGATTTTAGACAATCAATAGCGTATCATTCAAATTGTTCTTATTTAGCTTTTTTATTCTGCCATGGAAATTTAGGTAAAAGTATTTCATATTTTTCTTCAATCTCGACATTCATATCTTGTTTTTATATATATATATATATATATATATATATATATTCTTCAGGAATGTTATTCTTTTTTGACAAAGAAAAGAAATGACGTTTCTAGAACATTTTACATGGGGTGTCTGAAAGTTGTTGGTGCAATTTTTATCAGCATCATCTGGAATGGGTCGAATGTTGGGAGGAGTTGCGTAGTTGCGCTTTAGCTGTGTTTCGGGCTGGTTGGGTGCCTGCTAGCTCAATTATGGTGGTTGGCCTGGAGAATGCACTGTCCTCCAAGAGCGTAGACATCTGCAAAACATTCCTGGTTAAGCAAGCAGTGTGATCAGAAGCAAAGTGGCTTGGTGTGATGAGCGTCAGAGGACACATTCAATAGTCCTGAACCCTTTGAGAGGAGGCAAAAGGCCATTAGTGCGAATTGAACATTGAACAGGCACTTAAGAGGAGAGAAAAATGAGGTACAAATTTCATGGCAAGGTTAAATATCCCAGCTCACAGGAAAAGAAAAAGCATAATTGGCAGGCAAGTAAATATGAGCCACTTGCTGGGAAGGTGTTTATCTCAATGACAGTTTCCGCTGCTTGGAAAAGGTTTTTTGTTTAGATTTTGTGAAAATGAATTGCTGAGGAGTCTTTTTTTTATGTCTGTGAGCAGTTAATGTCATGTAAAAAGAATGAAAGAGGATTGTCTGAGGCTTGACCACGTGGTCCCTCTAGTCTCAATACCCATGTGTGGGGGTGTGCCTTGTCACTCTCCCTGCAAATGTAGTTCTCCGTTCATTTGGTCTCTTTCCTCAGTTGTCTTTGGGCTTTGTATTGTGTAGTCGGCAGGAAAGCCTGTTCATTCCCTTGGCCATCAGATAAGGGCCGTCTCTGCTGGCCTGATTGATAGTCAGGGTCTGCCAGCATAATAATGGTGCTAATTTACCTAGCAGATGACCGATAGGGCTGAACAACCTTTACTGAGGTGAAAAAAATGCCACTTAATTAGGTTTGGTGAATAGCAATTGTATCTCCAACATCAGATATATTGAATTTCGCACCCAGATCCCTTTTTTAATTTGTATTATGCTTATAGTGACGTATCGGTTCGGTTAAGAAAGAATGCATGTCTTTACATGTTTCTAGCAAGGACCAATGATGGTGAAATGAATGGGGATGTGTCCTTTCTGAAGTTGTAGCTGGGAATGAAAAGCCTGTCTGAAAGTATCAATCTGTGTCTGAAAACCTGTTAGAGAAAGTCTGAAAATCAATGACGTGCGTGTGTGTGTGTGTATGTGTAATGCGTTTTCTTCATTGTTTTTGACAGTGATGGAGCTTAGGAGATCCGGAAGATCCCCTGTGAACAAAATGTCTGAGCAGGCAACATGAAGAAGGATGTCCCGGTCTCCCTGACAACCAGAAGAGTCAGTCCAGTCAGAACCACACACCATGATTCCCCATAGCATCGTCTATGGACTGTAAAGGATTATAAAGGCCAACTGTGACCCGTTTCCCCTCATTTTCCTTCTTCCTCCCTCTTTCTGAGGAGGAAAGGCAGCTGCTTCTACCTGCTGTTCAAACTCAGCGATCGGATCGTTACTCAAGAAGATCCTGGCCTACGACTGTTACTTAGCCTGCGTCTATGACTGTTAACATGAATGCCAGCCCCGCTCCCTGTGAGAAATGAACAGATGATTTTGTAACGCATCTCACGAAAGTGTCAAACGTATCCCGATTACACTTTAGGAAAAGAACTGCAGTTTCCAAAAAAAAAAAAAAAAAAACCCTACCGACTTTTTTTGAACTCCAATTCGATGCAATCGGAGCGGTCTGGAACATAATCTCCTTCCTCCTAATCTCCCGTTCCTCAACTCTGCCGAACATGGATGTGCTGGGCTGGTCTGCCCGGCTGCAGCTGTTGCTCTCCACCCTCCTGGGCGCGTGTTCGGGCCTGGAGTTCACCGGCGCCTCCGGCCAGTGGGCCCGCTACCTCCGCTGGGACGCCAGCACGCGCAGCGACCTCAGCTTTCAGCTCCGGACCGACGCCACCACGGCGCTGCTCCTGTACTTCGACGACGGCGGTTACTGCGACTTCCTGCAGCTGATGGTGGTGGAGGGTCGGCTGCAGCTGCGCTTCAGCATCGACTGCGCGGAGACCGCCGTGGCGTCGGACAAGGCGGTGAACGACGGCGGCTGGCACTTTGCCACGCTGAGCCGCGGCGGCCTGCGGACGGTGCTGGGGCTGGACGGCCAGGCCAAGGGGGGCGAGGTGCGTCCCACCGGGGGGAGCCGGCAGCACATGAAGGTGGTCAGTGACCTCTTCCTGGGCGGCGTGCCGCTGGACATCCGCGTGTCGGCCCTTACGCTGCCCGCGGCGCGCGACGCCCCGCCCTTCAGGGGGACCATCTCCGACCTGAAGTACGGGAACGCGGAGCCCGTTCTCCTCAGCAGCCTGAGGGTCCGCTTGGAGTCGGACGGACGCTGCACGGAGAACCTGTGCGAGAACGGCGGGAGCTGCGCCGTGGTGGATGGGGAACCCGTTTGTGACTGCTCCAAGACCGAATACAAAGGCCGCTTCTGCAGTGAAGGTAAGATCACGGCCAGATTTCGTTTTCGGGCCTTTTTTTTTTTTCTCATTACCCAACTAATTACCCACCAAGAATTCCCCTGCCGCGTTAACCTTTTTGGATTTCTTTCCTCCGTCCGAGTGAAGGGGATCTTTTTTCGTCATGTTCTTGATGCTTCACTGACAAACACGGGTCACCCGCTTCTACGCTACGTGTGTCGTTATGCCTGTGGGGCTGCAGAAGCCGGACGCTAATCTGAGCTTGGTTAGCGGTGGGTTTGGCCCCCACCATGCAGGGTAATGGTGCTGCCCTGCAGGCCCTGATAAGGATGCCTTTAAAGGGACCAGGGGCCTCCTGAGCTCTTTTCTTCACCCAATCACGCAATGGCAGGTGTCAAAATTACATCCTTTTGTGTAGCAGAGCATTGAAAGTGCTTTGATTCAATCAAGAAACTCAATCTCTGTCCTCTCTCCACAGCTGGTGTTAGTCAGACAGCAAATAGATTTTTTTTGTTGGGGGGGGTGGGGGGGGGGGGGGGGGTTTTTTTTTTTCCC
>JACXGK010002680.1:0-52032 GCA_016801125.1 Novumbra hubbsi | reverse complement strand
CTTGCTTCTTTATTTTCTTGGCCAATAATTATATTACCTGTGATTTCTGTTGAATAGCTAACATACAGTGGTCATGTGATCAAGTGTAATAATCGAAAGAACTCTCTCGAACTTTCTGATGCTGAACGCGGAGTAAGTTGATGAAGAGAAAGGGAGCAAGACCAAAAGTTTAACTACTCCTGAATTTCTGGTCAGAAGGTGTACACGGTATGCGATTGTTGCTATTTATTTCTATGTTGAAGTTATTTGTTGTTTCATAAGATAATGGGAGTTAATATTTCGGAATGATATTGTGGTTAGCTATAAAAGATAGATACAATGGCTAGCGGAATCTGCATATTTAGTTTAGTGTAAAATAGACGCATTTATTACTGATAATATGTTGAATTTATAAATGTCATCTGTATTTTATTTCAGTTTTTCACGGTATTTACTGGTAAAAGAAAGCAATAAATACTCGTCAAACATCAGTATGGGACGTTGTCCATCTGTCCAAGAAGAATACCTTTCGGAGCAGTTACAATGGGACTTTGTCAAAGGTAATTGTAACACAGGTCACATAATGAAGAAAACGTTCTGTGAATTTTAAAAAGTTAGTTATGTTAGTTTTAGTCAAGCTGGATACCACAAATAGTTATGTCCCGCCACTGAATTACAGATAGTCAGTTGAAGTTGCTAGAATGTTTTTCCTGTCATGTCATTTCCACGACATGTCATTTTTGCAAGCCTCACTAGATTGATTTCCCTATACTGAATGAAGTATTAGAATAACTAACTGAAGAATTAAGAAATTTCATAAAGAAATATATATATATATATATATATATATAATAGAAATCGCATTGTTGTTGTGCAGAGTTGTTGTGTTTATTCATCTCTGTTAGAAAATTTGCATCAAGGGCACCCATACATTTTAATTCATATCTGTGGAATATTTTAGTTAATATTAGATGTTTGTGTGCTATTAGAAGCAAACGGTGCCGGTAGGGAGTATCCTCTGAAAATAGCCAGCTGGAGGTCGTAAATGTTAATAAGAACATTCCAGAGGTAGGACTATAAGTCAAGAGATTAAAGACAAGGAGGAGGATGGAAGCAAGAGCTAGCCAAGGTCAGATCTACTGGTGCCAGCCTACCCCCTCAACTGTCTTCTTCGTCGGCCTCCAAGGCCATCAGAGGGCCCCATGGATGGAGATGGGGGCTGCAGGACGGGACACGCCCACTAAGGAAGCGCGCTCATCAATTTCCATACAATGACTGAGGGGGGGGAAAGGCTACATAGAATGTGTCCGATGTGAACGGACTTCAGATCTTCCTAGCTGTATTTTGGGGAACGATATCCAGATATATCTGTAATAAAGGCATTTACTTTGGAAATAGTTGACCGTGTGGACATTCTCTGATTCAGGACTCGGTGGAAGTAGTTTGAATTCTACATATCTCCAGACTGGTTAGAAGATAGAAGCCTAGGGTTGCACCTTATAGGGGGACAGTCTGCTGCAAAGAGTGACGTCTTCCAAATCTCAACCACTAAAGCATTTAAAGATTTCATAAAAAAAACTAAAACGCACACCCACTACATTGCTATTCATATCTCCGGACTGGTTAAATATAGAGGCCTAGCAATCTTTTCCATGAGTCAAAATATGAAGACTAAAGACTTATGAATACTCAATGAGACATTTGGTAGCATAGTGTTTACATGTAAAGTGTGATGCCATTTCGTAGTTCCTCTCTGAACTAGCCAATACATGGCCAAGTAAGATGTTTTGTTGCAGTTAATGCTATTTGATAGTTGTATTTCATGAATTACTTCTTGTGGTAAAATTTGTCTGCATATGATTTAAAGATACCATTGTATCTTTGTACCAAATGTAATATTTCCTACTTATTTTCGTCTGTTAGGTAGTTAATACATGAATAAAATGTAAATGTTGGCCTGTTCATCCTATGCGCAGGTCAGGTTTATATATTGGGATTGATGCGTTTGATGGCGAGCCTACCCATGAAAGTAATCTAGAAGTTTTTTTGGACAAGGACACGGTTAAAAGACCTTGTGCTTAGGGACATTTCATACTGTTCAATCTGTGGAATCTGATCACCCCACCTGTGCGTTAGGACAGTTGTGTATATGTGTTGTAATCAGAAAGTTGTACTTGTCACGCCCTAATGTGTTTCACCTGTTCTCTTGTCTCCACCCCCCCACCAGGTGTTGTCTGTTTCCCATTACCCTCTGTGTATTTAGTCACTGTGTCCCTAGCTGGCAGTGCCAGATCGTCTTGTCTAGTACAACGAATCCAGCATTTCATAGTCCTTGTTTCCGAGCCCCTGCCCAGTACCTTGCTTGGCTCTAGAGTTCCTGTTACCGACCTTCGCCTGCCCACCGACCACGTCTCTGCCCGTCGTCTGACACACACCCACCAGCACCGTTGCCGACCCACGCCTGTATATGACCACGAACATTCTGTGTGCTAACGCATCGCGCTTACCTGATCACTGTCCGCCTTTGGGTCCTACCGTCATAATCCTGGCCATGACGGACCCAGCAGATTTGGATCGCCTCCAACAGGCAGTAGCCCACCAAGGAGCTGCCGTGGGTCGACACGAGGAGATCCTGCGTTCCGTGGTTGAGGAACTACGTGACCAGCGGGAGACGCAGAGGCTAGCTACCGAGTCAATCGGTCGTCATTTGGAGAGGCTAACCCAGTCACTACCGGTCCAGGATGCCCTCCAACAGCCACTCCTTCCGTCTTCCTCCGGTGGTCCTTCGTCTCTCCGACAGTCATCACTAAGGAACCACATCTGCCTCCGCCGTAACGGTTTTCCGGTGACTCCCGGACCTGTCGTTCATTCTTACTCCAATGTTCACTGGTTTTTGACCTACAACCATCGTCGTTCCCTACTGAACGGGCGAGGGTAGCTTACCTGATTACCCTGATGTCAGGTCGTGCCCTGGAATGGGCAACTGCTGTCAAGGAACAACAATCTCCAGTTTGTGACAGCCTAGCCTCCTTCACCGCGGAGCTGAGGAAAGTTTTCGATGCTCCACAGCTCGGAAGAGACGCAGCACGTCACCTGTTGCAATTACGCCAGGGAGCTAGCAGCGTAGCCGACTACGCCATTCGGTTTTGGACTTTAGCTGCGGATAGTTCCTGGAATTCCGAGTCCCTGTTTGACGCCTTCCTTAACGGGTTATCCGATTCCATTAAGGACGAGCTTGCTGCTAGGGATATGCCCGTGGATCTGGAGTCCCTCATTGCCCTGGCCACGCGAATCAGTAGTAGACTCCGGGACCGGGCCCGAGAGCGGATGTCCCTACGCCCTGCCCAGTCACTGTCGTCACACGACCAAAGTGAAGAGTGGACGCTTCGGGAGTTTTCCGCCGTCATCCGAACCAACACGGACTGTGCCGAGGGTTTCCAAACGCTCCACCACGGAGCCCATGCAGCTGGGAAGAGCACGGTTGACACCAGCGGAACGCGGAGACGTCTCATCAGCCGAAGTTGTCTTTACTGCCGGGGAAAGGACCATTTCGTCACCAACTGTCCGTTAAAAGACCAGGCTCATCCGTGAAGACGGGATTAAGGGTGAGCCACATTTAGATTCCCTGGATACCCACGGTTCATTTTCCGTTTCATGCCACCATTCTTTGGGGGACTCAATCAATGAAGGTCAACGCTCTCATTGACTCCGGGGCTGACGAGTGCTTTATGGATTCCACCCTTCTCGACCAACTTAGCCCGTCGTCTGACACACGCCCACCAGCCCCGTTACCGATCTTCGCCTGCCCACCAACCACGTCTCTGCCCGTCGTCTGACACACCCACCAGCACCGTTGCCGACCCACGCCTGTATATGACCACAAACATTCTGTGTGCTAACGCATCGCACTTACCTGATAACTGTCCGCCTTTGGGTCCTTCCGTCATAATCCTGATAGTACTTGCATATTTTTATTTCTTTTAAGGTGTTTAACTGCGACAAAATGAAAGGGGTGCACTCAGGTCATTGTTAAACAAATTGTAATAGCTTAATTGAATTCATTTATTTATTTTCAGTTATTCATTTATGTTACATTTTGGATTTTTACAACTTAATATAATTATACCACCTGGTCTCTAGTTTGTTGTATTACATCCTCACTGCTCCCTCTGAGCCTTGAGTGTTCCATTGTGCTGTTAGTGTGCTAGACTAAGCATATACTACATAAGGCTGATTTATTTTGCCTTTTAGTCAGCTATTTAGTATTTTTTAGCTAGCTAATTTGACATATTTCTGTATTTAGGAGAGGGCCAGCTATGTACTGGGAGATAACATGTTAATTTACTGCCAGAGCTGGACACCGGACACAGCTGCTGCGCCAGCAACCCCACTTTACAATTTCCTCGGAATTTACCTTTTCTAGTTTACTCTGTAACTAAAATGTTATAGCACACCTCAGCAGAAACCAATCCAATGGGTCTGACTGTTTGCTACATCTTCTTCTGACCTAATTGGCAGTCAATACCTCACCAGTACAATAATGGGAAGTATGAAGTATGCGTAAAATATTAGTCATTTTTCAAATACTAAAGTATTAAGAACTGTAAATACTGCTATTAAAATAAGTGTGTATATTTGAAGTATAGGTTTTAATTGTAAAGCTGTTTTATTTTTTTGTATTTCATTACTCATTATTGATGGGTGTACTGAAGAATACAGAGTATTCAATTCATTCTACTACCATATCAGATGCACACATGCTCTGTGTTTTGCGACTGGGCACCCAAACATTGGATGGTTGACAGCTACATCTGAGCCATTTAGAGTTGGAGGTGAACATTTTGATATACCAGTTCTTTGGGACTGTACTACCCAAACAAGAGGGATGCAAAGGACCAGCAGTCAACACACTTGCCACCCCAGAAGAAATTTCACAGCAGGAGTTTGAGGATTCAACATCCTGATCATCAGGTAAGATGATCATGTTGGCTGTTATCCACGATAATGTGACAGCTATAGAAAATGTATGTGAACTAGTTCTAACTCTAATTGTGTATTTACAAGAAGTATACAGGAAGAAGCTGCATTTACAGTTAATGTCAGGGGAAAATGCCACCAATCCCAGGTATTCCACTGCATGTAATTTTAAAAAGCATTTTAAAAGGATAGTCCACCCACAAATGAAAAATATGCAATCATTATTTTCACTGTCATGTTGTTCTAGATATGTATGACTTTCTTTCTTCTGCAGAACACTAAATAAGATATTTTCATTTACTTCCATAGTATAGGAAACATACCATGGAAGTCAATGGGAACTCAATGGAAACGGTTTGGTTACCAACAATCTTGAAAATATCTTCTTTTGTATCCTACCAGTCGTACATGTTTGGAACCACATCAGGGTGAATAATGATGATAGATTTGTCTATTTTTGGGTTGACTATCACTTTAACACTCCTTCCAATGCATCAACATGAATACCATTTTAATGTTTAATAGTAAATGTTTTTTTCAGTTTTTTCTTCCATTTAGTAATAATTTTGTATTTACAGGAGGGGAGAACATCCCATCACTTGAGCTTTACTTTTTTTTTTTTACCTAATCCATAATGTAATCATGGAACCATTGAACAATTAACACCCTATGGTTTTATGACATTTAGGTTTTTTTTGTATGTTCCTGTCACATCACCATTGTTTCGATTATCAGATTTACGAGACTCTGGATTTGAATCGAAACCTGTTTTTGTACTTAATCTTGCCCAGGCAACAGAGTTTATAGATGCTGAAAAGCGAATCCTCGCACCTGTTACATTTCGATTCATATCTCCGGAAATGTTAAAGATGGGAGCCTACGGTTCTTTACATGTTTTAGGGGACAGTCAGCTGCAAAGAATGACATGTCGTTTGTGTATTTCTACAAAGTAGAAGCCTTCCATATCTTGACTAAAATCTCTTAGAGGCAATTTTGCGCCGAAAAGCGCACCTGTTACATTTCTATTTATATCTCCGTAATTGTCATGTCCTGGATGCGGGCCCCTAGCCATCTCTGTGCTTTGGGGCTCCCATTCAGGGCATGGCACATGGAGAGGCCTCTAGCCATCTCCATGCCATTGTGGGCTCCCCAGTCAGAACAGCTGCATTCAGTTGACTCTGATTGGGGAGCCTACTTAGGTTAGTTTTGCAGCCACACACGGTGTGGTTTATTGTTTGTTTGCTTGCCTCAACAGCTCACGGTTTGTCTTTCATTTAATTCATTTGCAAGTGAATATGCTACACGTTATTTGTACTTCGTTTTATGTTAGTTCAACCTTTCATTTCCATTTACAGTTGCGTGTAGTTTGTACTTGTTTGTGTTTTTGGATTAAATCACCTTTTATTTTGAACAATGTCTGCGATTGGTTCGACTCTACTCCACGGCCGTGACAGTAATTATAAAATATAGAAGGGGACAGTCAGCTGCAAAGAATGACTTGTCATTTTCATTTCTGTAAAGCATAAACCTTCCAAATCTCAACCACAAAAACACTGTTTTTCATGATTGCATAGAAAAAAACTATACATTTTTTCAGGGGTTAATCTGATATGATCAGATTTAATCTCATTTTTGATTTTAGGATTAAATCCATCACACTGATATAGGGATCAAAAATTTTACAATTTTTGGAAGCAATAATGCAGATTATTTGTATATTTTATTACATGTTCAAACAATAAAAAGTGTGGTTCTGAACCCCTGGTTCTGTCCATATGTGACATGATCAGCCTTACCTATTAGAGAATATTTTGAGCTCCTCAATAACAGCAACTACATGTCAACATACGTTTTTTGTATTCTCTTCACACATTGTTACTAATAAACTCATTAAGTCTTCTCGAACAATGTTAACTATTCATCCTTCTTCAAGTTATGGGTTTTCAGAGTCCGAAATGTAAAGGACATCATTCTAAAACAAAGGATGACCTTACCTATTTTTGCAGGTAAAATAACTTACTTTAAGATTTACTAACTAAGTAAAAAATAAAAGATGAATAATCTTACACAATCTGCTCTTGCATGGTATTTTATCCTCAAAACAAAATCAATAAGGCTAGAAATAAGATTGCAAGTCTTGGCTAGATCGGGAGTTTTTGCAGGTCTTGGCTGGGGGCCCTCTGGCCTTCTGTGTGCCTGGGGAAAGGAAAAATTGAAAACAGTAAAAAGGATGTGTAATCTGTGCATCGTGTCCTGATATTAGGCTGCTAATGGGTACACTTTAAATTGGTGTTGCCCAAATGTTTATAGCAATATAATAGCATGTAGAAAGTATGTTACCGATAGATAATATGCGTATGGGGCATCTCTTGAGCAATAATGATATGTTATGAATATGTCTTCAATATGTATTTAGATAGTGAAACTGAATAGTGTAGCTACATCACATTACATTTAACATCATTTTAAACTGCATTTTTTTGGCAGAAGACTACAAGGGGCCTCTCCCTAGTGACTGCGGGGTGTGTATGTTTGCAAAAAATGGATAGTGTTCACAAAATAAGTCAGATTCTTGTAGACTTATTTTTTGCAACGCAGCCTCAGAAGTCAGATAAACCACTATGATTCAAGTCTTTCCTTGTCTGTGATTTGCAGAAGTTGTATACGGAGAGAGGAATGAACAGATAAAAGGATTAAATTTGAAGCAAGCTGCAGACATATTTTATCCGAGTCAAAATCGTTTTCATTTCCATTTCTTGTTGTTGCCTTTTGTAATGGGGTTTTAAGCAATTTGGTAGCAATTACACATTATTTCCACAGCTTTTCAACAATAGGCATGCATACAGTCTATGTTGAACCACCTGGAAGTTTCTCTGGGGAATTAAGAATGACACGCACCAGGGGTCACTAGGCTTTTCTTTTTCATTGGGAGGGTAGGAGGAGAATTCTGCCATGCACATAACTCGAGTTTGTGTCCATATTACCCAGAGAGAGAGCTGAGCATGCTAAATAAGGACTCCGCAAAACGCAGATTCTAATAAAACTGGAATCTCCTGTGGATGGACACAAAAAGACCTCTTCGCCAGAGGTGCTTTTCAATAATTAATCGTTGTATACGACTCGCTCCAAGCGCCATGCCTTTCTAAAGTGCTGGCATGAGCATCAGTTTTCACTAATGCCGATTTTCTTATGAAGTTGGGTGTTCCTCTCAAGGCAGCTATAGTATGTTTGCATCCTAATACGTACCCTACTCCCTACAAATGCAATTCCCCCATTGAAATCCCATGTGCGTTCACAGATCCTGTGAGTAAAACTGCATCTAGGCTTCATGTAAAAGGGGTAATGTTTTTGTGAAATCTAAAACCATGTATACTAACATTTTAATGTGTACCTTTTTTTTTTATGTCACGGTGTTGTAGTGGGCGGAACCATATGCAGACATTTTGTTTCAAAAAGTAAACGGTGATATTTAATCCAAACACAAAAGACAAAGACTACACGAACTGTAAACCTAAAAAGTAAAGGTGCTGTATAAAAACACAGCAAACAGAACTAAAACTAAATACAAAGAACGTGCAGCATATCCACATGAGAATGACTTAAACAGAGACAAACCGTGAACTGTTGAGACAAGCACAAACAATAAACCACACCGGGTGTGGTGAAAACCTAACCTAAGTAGGCTCCCCAATCAGAGTCAACCGAATGCAGCTGCTCTGACTGGGGAGCCCACAATGGCATGGAGATGGCTAGAGGCCTCTCCATGTGCCATGCCCTGAATGGGAGCCCCAAAGCACAGCGATGGCTAGGGGCCCGCATCCAGGACATGATATTTTACTTCAACAGATACACATAATAACCCTTAATGACATGAAATGTGTTATACAATTTCTTTCAATTTATTCAAATAAAAAAAAAATATACATAATATTTGCCAAGATTGTTGTTTTTTTAAATACATTTTAAACATGAAAGACAAATCAATTGATTTGAAGAATGGGAGAGTGCTTTTTCTGTGTTCTGGGACTACATCTTTTGAACAATGTAAGTATATTTTTGCTTTTACTTGCGTTATAGTTGCAGCTGGTATTGTTTTGCTTGAAATTGAGTGCCGTTTTATTTTTACATAGCTTATTCAATCCCTATTGTTGTGCTAGCTGATTACACAGTACTTGTGACAGTGGACTTTAAGTTGTATTCCATTTTGTAGTAGTGTATCCAGGTATCTCTAGGAATGTGACCTTAACTGCCTCCCTGGCTATATTCGATACCTCAAAGCATCTCAATATTCAGTGCTTTATCTGTGTTCTGGAGTAGAGCTTCTCAAGAATTTAAGTATATATTCCTTTATCCTAAGTTGCTAATGGATTGTATTGAGAAATTGAGTGCAGTAATTTACACATAGCCCATTTAATACTTGTTGTTTTACTATCTGATTTGCAGTGATGTTCCTAATTTTTCCAGGTCTCACTAGAGGTGTGCCTCCCAGGCTACACCTCCTGCAAATCTGTCAACGTGTCCCTTTTTTGGCTGGCAATTAGCAATCGGTCTTAATATTTTACTGCCTGTGGTTTTCAGGAGGCAGCTAAAAGCTGCCATCTTGTAAGTGGCTGTGTTGTTGCTGAAAAATACATTTAGCTGAGTTAGGCAAGTAAGGATAGAGAGGAAGGCCTTACTCTCCCACTCAAAAATTGTAAGCTTTTCTCTACATTTCTGCTGTTGCTTTCAGTGTTTGTTTTCTATTCCAATACTTTCCTCCACTTGTCGGTGTCTTCGATGCTCCCCTCCCTGTCATGAAAACCCTTCTAACCTACTGTATCCTAAATATTCCACCCATGTGGAATCCCTGTTTTAGCAGCCTCTGGTATTGTCAGTCTGCTGTGGACAAAGCAGATTTCTTCTCAGCCTATGCTGCCGTTCAATTACTTGACTTGAGTTGGCCCTGACAGAGACCTGGATCACCCCTGGAAATACTGCTATCCCTGGCACCCTTTTTTATCAAACTACGTGTTCTCTCAAACACAGAGAACATCCAGTCGATGGGACGGTGGCACAGGTATTTTTATCTCTCCCCATTCCATATCCTCATTTAAATTCCATGCTTGTGCTATAACTGACCCACTAGAATGTAACATTCTTGTCATCTATTGTCCACCAGAGGCATTAGGAGAGTTCTTAAATGAGCTTGATACTTTAAGCTTATTACCCGATGACCATTCACAGTGATAGGTGTTGAAAGGTTAAATTCACCTGTCTTTGAATCTGTCAACGTTTCTTTCCATTCATGTCTTTTTACTTCACCCTTACCCAGTGCTTTCCCACCTACGAGATGCTATTACTCAGTTTGTCTTACAACAACTCCATTCCTGGTCTCTGATCACAAATTCCCCTTACTCTCTTCTTTTGTTTTCTAACCCAGCTAACTCAACTCCTTCTCAGGTTGTATTGTGTTGTCGCAATCTTCTTTCCCTCCCTTCCTCTACACTCTCCTCTTCCATTTCATCATCTCTCCCTTCTACCAACTCCTTTTCTCTCCTGACTCCTGAGTCTGCCTTCTCAACCCTACTCTTCTCTCTTTCAACTACCTCTGTCCCAGGGCTGCAGGCTGCCAAGCAAAACTGAAAGAAAAGAAAACTTCCAGAGTACATTTCATCCTCTCTACCTTTTCTTCTTCTGTTTCCGCTGCTAAAGCCAATTACAATCACTTATAATTTCAAGCATCTGCCTCTCACCCCAGGCAACTCTTTGCCAACTTTTCCTCTCCCCTAAATCCTCTCTGTCCTCCACCTCCTCCTTTCCTGTCGGTAGACAACCTTTCCAACTATTCTGAAATAGAGGTTGACTTTTATCTGTTCAGTCTTCAGACCCCACAGTCTGTGAACTACGTTAATCCTCGAACACTTGCTCTCCCCTCTCGTCAGACGATGTCCTGCATCTAGTGATGTCTGGGCGTCTGATAACCTGTCCTATCCCTTTCTCCCTCATTTAGACCATCTCTGTAGATATTTTACCATAACACTAGCAGCACAGAGCCATTGTTACCCCCCTAAAGCTCTGTCGGGGTAGAATTTGCCCATGAGTCTACAGACTGGGAGGTATTTACTGACAAATAATGGTTGCTAGATGGTGCTTCTTGTACGGATCCAAAGTCAAGGCTAAAACTTTTGGGTGTCATCTTGTCTCAAAGTTTCATTTCATTTCAGTGTCATTGTTGCTTCGTTCTCAAGATAAAGGGGTCATTTTAATGTTAATCATCAGCTCATCTTATTTTAGAATTATCTTGGTATCTAATCTTCTACTTCCGACTTTGTCCTATTGTTGCAACTCCCAATGGGCTCAAAGAACCGAACATGCCATGCTGCTTTTTATTACACCTCTTGCTTGAAGGCTGCTTACCCCCTGCAAGGTGTAGCTAGAGTTCAATAAGACAAGGATTGCCCAGCAGGTCCTACTCCCTTATTTTGGATGATATGAGTCAAATTGTGCACTGCCTAATATAACTTCCAGTCAAAACCAGCTCTGACTCACCGTAGGATTGCATGCAGGGTGTATTGGCATCTCAGTGAAGTGCCTCTGGCTGTTGCACACTTGGGAGGGCACTTTAAATATTTCTTTATGATCTAGAGATATTGTACTCCAAATACATGGACAACTTCTCTTTCTGCTTCACAGTACCCCCCTCAAAGCCTACATGATAGCAGCAGCAGTGCGGATTCCTCATGCCAAAGTTTTTGTCTTTAATTCAGCATGGGAGACAAAACAACTATCTGCTTGAAGCAGCCTCAAGTTTAGCGTGCAATAAAAGCTTTTGTTTGTGTAGGAATTGCCACTATCTGCTGTCATGTTACCATTTAGCCATGAAGTGAAACACATTTGGTCAATATATCTAATAAAATTGCAAGTTGTAAATTCCAAAGAGTATAGAATTTCATAATGGAATTTTTGTAATTGAAAGGTAAAGGTAGAAAGGCTTTTAGCGGGGCACTTACAAAACTATTTGACAAATAAATAAAATATTCAGAAATAGAGCCATCTCAGATTTGGTTCCTGAGGGGACTGGCAGAAAGTATTCAAATAGGCAGATAACATTTTTATTATTTTCTTTTAAAAGGACTGATTTCATACATGTTTTGAGATAAATGCACCAAAGTATGGACCTGAGAAGATCTAGATAAGGAGACACCGATGTTTGTGTCCTGGGATGCTTGGCAGACATCTTGGGAGGCATGGCAGTTATATACTTCTAGCCCACTTTTTAGTTTATGAAGATACACCTTTATGTATAATCTCAGTAAACGACTAGTTTAATAGTTTTTATACTGCAAGTACACTAGTAAGTCGTTCTTAAGTGAACTTATAGGTATTCTTTTAGTTTACAAATTATATACTTCCATTCCACTTGATAGTTTATGAAAATACACAAATAATGTCTAAAACTATAACTACTTCAATTACATGTACATTTTCCATCTAATTTTAAATGCAATGTTCACAATAAATGCAATGTTTTTCTATCATGTTGAGCTTATGTGAATAAATTATATAACCTGATTTTAAATGTTATTTGTGTATTCAATTAATACATTATCACGGTTCAGGTGTGGAGTGGAACCAAAAGCAGACATTTTGAAAGTAAAGTGGATTTAATCCTTAAAACACAAAACAAACTACACGAACTGTCAACGTAAATGAAAGGTGCTAACAAACATAAAACGATGTACAAAGAACGTGTAGCGTATTCACTGACTAAGGAACAAAACAGCAACCAACCATGAACGTTGTGGAACACAAACAGTCAACCACACCTATTGTGTGGCTGATGCCTAGCCTATGTAGGCTCCCAAATCAGAGTCAACTGGACACAGCTGCTCTAACTGGGGAGCCCACAGCGGCATAGAGAGGGCTAGAGGCCTCTCTAACTGTCATGCCCTGACTGCGAGCCCCAAAGCATAGACGAGGCTAGGGGCTCCCAGCCAGGACATCACATACATATACAGTTCAGGGGAACTTCTACATAAACAATATGCTAACTCAAAACTATGCTCTATTTATTATAATTTAATCTATGTATTAAATTATAATACAAAGATAACTCTTGTAATAAATCACAAAGCAACACAAACAAATCTCAAAACGTTTAATGCCAGATCCATTTAAATGTATTTCAAAATTACAAATGTATTAGTTACATTAGCAATTTAAGAAAGGGATCCATCAATTCACCAAGTTGAAACACATTTCTATCTTTATATGAGAACTGTAAGATTATTAAGGTAAAATGCAATTCAAAGGTAAACCAAATAAAGAAACTGCTAAACCTTTTGCCAGTAGTGCATCTAGAATTTCTTCTAGGGTAACCTAATGAACTAACTAACTACAGTGGGGAGAACAAGTATTTGTTAACTATTCATCCTTCTTCAAGTTATGGAGAGTCCAAAATGTAAAGGACATCCTTCTAAAACAAAGGATGACCTCCTGAGAGGTCAAAAGATCAAGGTTCTGCCAGGCGGATATTGGGTTCCCAAATGACCCGAAGACTGTAGAGGGTTAAGAAGCCCTCCTGTTCTCCACTCATTACCTGTATTAACTGCACCTGTTTGAACTTGTTACCTGTACAAAAGACACCTGTCCACACACTCAATCAAACTGACTCCAACCTTTCCACAATGGCCAAGACCAGAGAGCTGTGTAAGGACATCAGGGATAAAATTGTAGACCTCCACAAGGCTGGGATGGGCTACAGGAACATAGGCAAGCAGCTTGGTGAGAAGGCACCAACTTTTGGCGCAATTAATAGAAAATGGAAGAAGTTCAAGATGACGGTCAATCACCCTCGACCCTCGATAATTCCAAGGAGGCACTCTTACAACAGTAAAACCACCAGGAGATAGCCAAGTGTGAGCCCAGATAATTGGCATGTCCAGCATTAAAAGCTTCACAATAAAGGCGAAGGAACACATACATTGCACACGCAAAAATATAATATAAAAATATAAATACTATAATTAGGATTAAACTGTACAAACTTGTCAATGACACAAGAGTGGGCAACACTTCATCTTAACACTCGCTAGTTGACAACATCAAATTACCCCTGATGACATTACATTTGTCCATTGTATCCTTTAATTTCCAGACTGACATTCACAGAGGTATCACACTTTTTAGCATTTAAAAGGTAATTCAACACATTTGTTGTAGTCCCTGTTGCTACTTTCTGTCATCTGCTGAACAAATAAATGCATCTAACACTTGGTTAATGGAAACCTTTATGAATGCTTTTGCTTATTCCTTTCAATCTTAATATGTAACAAAGCAAAAATAAGAGAGAGTATCGCTGATCTACGCCTCTTCAGGTTTTTTCGATGAGTGATTCCTGATGTGTGGCTGAGCCGTGCGATGTTGTCTGCTTGCCGGCTATTCTCAGCCGGGACAACTACGGTTCCACTGGTTATGAGCAGTGGCTTTTGCGGAGGAAACTTCCTTTCACCTAAGCCCGGTAGTTGAGTAAGTCATTCCTGATGTGTGGCCGAACCGTGTGGCGCTGTCGGCTCGGCACCTCGGTTTTCTGTGAATACAATAGGGTCGTCACTTCCCCCCAGGGGGGATAGGCCATTCTATAGTTGGTTCCTCTGGTATTGAGCAGTGGCTTTCGCGTAGGAAACATGTTTCCTTTCACGTAGGCACTGTAGTTGAGGGTCAGTGTAATCCTGAGTCTCCTGTTTGTGTACTTCGGATTAATAAGTCTGTTCAATAGGTGGAGAACTGCGCCAGGCAGGGCGCTCTGTGGATACTGCGGCTCTGCCGTGTAGCCCAAGGACACGTCACCATGGCATCGCTTCATGACTGTGTTTTTCCTTTGCCTATTGGAAAGTCTGCATATCCAGGGTCTGTTCGCTCCCATTTTTCTTGTGAACAAGAAAAAGCAATCATCTGTTGGCTAATCTTGTAGGGAAACTGCAGCTGCAACCGTTGATATGTTGCGTTTAACGCCGCACTCTGTGGCAGCTCTGCCGCCTGACCAGGAGACACGTCTCCTAGACAACGGCTCTGCACAAGCTCGTCATTCTATGCCTATCGACGCCAGTATGATTCATGTTGGCTAGGTTGGCCTACTGGGTAACGTCCTTGACTCCTAATGGGAGACCCAGGTTTGATCCTGATGTTGCTTTTCCATTCCCTCTGGGAAAACCCTGCATCATTCTCTATCTATGGGCGCAATGTTGATTTCAGTTGGCCAAGTTGTCTACTGGGTAATGTCCCCAACTCCTCTGTGGGAGACCCGGACATGATTCCTGACTGTGCTTTTCCTTTACCTTGGGAAAAGACTGCGACAAATGCCCTAGAGCTGGGGCTACATACCCTTTTGCACCGGTTGTGAAACGCTTTGCGCGGTTCATTCCAGCTGCCATTTGAGTCCATCACCAGATAGGAACTCACACCGGATAGTGTACTCTGAAGCTAGAAAAGCCTTGCCACTAGCTCAGAGTCATGTTGCCAGGACTATGGAGCTAAGCGTGGTGTAATGGCTAAACCTTACAGTATCTTTCGTGAGAGACCCAGTACATTTTGCCAACATCCATTCTTATCATGCTTATCATGAAGCTGGGACTGTTGGTTGTGTGTTTAATTAGGGGATGGGGGTTTCTGTGACCGGTAACCCTAGGGGCAATCATGACTATCGGTCACAGTTGTTTGTGTCTTGGTTCTTGTGTTGTCTAATAATAAGCCTTTGGTCGTGCAGTGTATGGGGCACAGGGGGGCTGAAACAATGAGGTAGCCGCCACCCATCTGGCCCTAAAAAGAGACTGTGGTGCTCCAGGCCGGCCAGGACGGTAACGCCAAGACACAGAAATGGCAAGCCAGCCAAATACATCCCAAATACATCTACAGACGATGACATTGCTCTGACACAAATGCCTTCTCTCACCTGGAAAAACGAAGCAACCAACACGCGAGGATGCTGTTTTAGGATTATAGCTCAGCATTCAACACTATTGTGCCCACTAAGCTTGTTACTATGTTCAGGACCCTGTGACTCAACTCCTTCCTTTGTAATTGGATCTTGGACTTCCTGACAAGCAGACCCCGGGCTGAGAATGGGCAACCTCAACTCTACAAGTGTCTGTTTTGTATATATTGTTAGTTTTTAATTTTTATTTCAATATTTTATTTTCCTTTATATTTTTATTTAATACTACTGCTTCGATGACTCGCGCCATGTCATAAGAATTTAATTGCTCAGAACGACACTGTTATTTTGTGAATTTGACTTGACTAACATCTTTCTATTGGCTAGTTGATCAGTCACTCTTTGTGCTTGGCGTATCAAGATGGTGGATGCAGCAAAATATAAAAGTGCATCTCAAAACATTTGAATATTGTTGTAAAATATTTATTTTTCTGTAACTCAAATCAAAAAGCTTCATATATTATAGATTCACAAATTAAAGTAAAACGGCATGCAGCTCAAAAATCATTTGAATACAACATTTACAATAAATGTTTACCTAAGAAGATCTCTAATCAGCTAAATAACTCCCTGAGCCTTCAATATCTTAGTCTGGTTCAGTACACACAAATGTGGAAGATTGCTGACTTGACAGTCGTCAAAAGACTGCAGACTTGAGAGGATTGTCAAGCATAGCCTATACAAGAACTTGGGGGAGCTTCACAAAAAGTGGATTGAGGCTGGAGTTCATCGTAAGCCACCATGCTCAGAATGTAAACTATGTGAATGGTTTGACTATCAGTATTCCTATAATACTATAAAATTGTCATGTATAACATCATGTAGAAAGGGCATGTTTTCAGGATTGCATGGTGAATGGCAATTATCGAATCCCTGTTTCCCAAAACGTTGGGATGCTGGTTAAATGAAAATAAAAACAGAATGCAAAGATGTAAAAATCATTGAAACCATACCTTCAATAAAACATTGCATAAAGACAACATATGTAATCTTGAAACTCAGACATTTAAACGTGAATTATTTTGCACACATACAAACCTTAATTGCGACATTTTTCCATCGGCAAACAGTTCTTTTGTGATGCGTGGTGTGAGGAAAGGACCTAGGAAACCTTCAACAGTACCGTTTATTGAGGCACAAATAATTCAGAAGGTAATTGTGAAACTGGCTGTGGTGCAACACATGTACCAGCAGACACGCAAACAAGTAACAATCACAGACACAGAGACTAGAAACACACGGGCTTAAGTACTGAGGTAACAGGCAGCACCTGTCAGGAATCAGGGAAGGGTGTGTTCACAGGACATGGGGAAAACAGGACAAAACACACACGATGGCGACTAAAAGGCCGGCGACGTCGAACGCCGGAACGCTACGCGAACAGGGGAGGACCCGTCCTGAGAAGGCAACGTGACACCTTTAATTACACATAAAAGGTCAGCTTGAATCCAATAGAATTCTAAAATGCTTCTCTAGATTGAGAATTCTCAAAATAAGTCAATATCTCATTTCAACACATTTCAAACCAATAGATAAAGCACAAAAACTAATAACAAATTAAAATAAAGTTAACACAAATTGCTGCCTGCAGCTATATGTATTATTATTGAATTGTACACTTTATTTTATTTGAGAATCAAATAAAATAAACAGTTGTTTTCTACATACATACATACACCTACTAGACTACTTCAATATGTATGACACTGAATCATACACACAAATACACAAACACAAATAAGACAATATGTTCTGGACTTTGCTTGAAGAAATTTGGTCTAGCTGGACCTTTCTACATTTTAATTGAATACCCCTGATCTATACACTATAAATAAAAAAAAGTCTAAATAACAGAAGACTCGTTGTTGAACAGGAGTGAAATAGGCTTAAATTTACTTTCCCCGGTGTGATTTTGAAAGTGTAAAAATACTGGGTGCTAAAACACACATCTAAAAAAGGCAGGGTTCTGGAATTTGATCCATAGCAAAGATATGATTTGTTCCCCTCTTCACTGGGTAAAATGTGCCCACTCTGGCACTTCTAGTGTTAAGAGGCATGGTGAAGGGTTGTCTGTAAGAGGCACCAAATCCCGTACTTTGTTCTAATCGTAAATTGTGTCAAACGTAAACGATTACCATTCCATATTCCAACAGTATCAACAAATGACACGTTAATTATGCTTGAGTATATTGATTGTTGAAGTTGGAATTGTTTTGCTGTTTATTCGGCTAACTATGGATTTTTCATATGTTTCTTTTGATATCATTGCTAAAGACAATGACCCAACTGCTTCCCATAGCGAACTGTCAAGTTTGTCTGTCAGGCTACTTGAAAAAGTTGTGGGTTTCTTAAAGAGACAACCGTTTACTGTCTTTAGCAAAACTTGAGTGGAGGTGATTATTTAATCTATTTTACCACTTATGCTGATTGAAAACCCTTTCTCAATTGCAATGATAATCTGGCCAAAGACAAGACAGTCCAAGACAACACAAGGTCACACACATGGTACTCAAAAGAAACAATATAAAAGAAAAGAGGTAAGATGAATACATGACACTAATGAATTACACAGTGTGGTGATAAAAACATTGTGTGCAGAGTACAGTCATCTCAGGCAATTTTGTTTTTATGGATTAAAGAATGATGAGTTTGTCAGGTTTTAGAGTTTTGCCATTTCAGTCATTGGTTGCAGAGGACGGAAAATAATGATGACCAAATTGGGTATTGACTTTAAGAATGTTACTGGGGAACAGATTTTGAGTCGATATAGAGACATTGAGGAGGGAGATGAGGTAAAGTGGGAATTTACTTAGAATAGACAAGCTAATGCCAATGAGTCTGGCATGGTATATGTTGTGAAAAATATTCATCATGTGCTAAATCTGCTGAGAGTTTCCGCCTACTTTCACCTTGCAGTGTGTAGTAGTAGATAGTCAGCAAACATATTAGATGTTTTGTATTTTTTCCATAGTTGTTGTGAATTTGGAAGCTGCCACACATGCTTGTAACATTAAGCAAATTAGCCAACAAAATGTTCAATTGTTTGGTCATTTAAACAATAATTTAAAAAGTGTTTAAGAGAGCAAAAGGAAAACCATACTTAAAACATGTAGAAAACTAAACATTTTTCAAAGGACATGAACAACATAAGAACTTCCTACCCATTTGCAGAAACAAATAGTACAGAAAAAAGATAATAATAAGGTGGGAATAAAAAAAGTTGCTACTAGTATATAAAGTAGGCTATTCCACAACTTTGATGCTGCAACAGAAAAGGCACAGCCTCCTTTAAACTCCAATCAGGACCGTGGTGCACACAAAAGCAATTGGTTGGAAGACCTAAGTGTCCTTGAGGAAGAGTGGTGTATAAGGTTTAAAGGTATGAGGTTAGTGTTGGTAATGCACAGACCACCTCCTTTGGTCTTACCTGAGTCGACTGTCATTCGATCATCACGGAAGACACAAAGGTCCTCAAGGCTGATAGCATTATCTATTGTTATTGTCTATTGTTAAGCCACGTTTCCGTGAAAAGCATTACATTGCAGTCCTTAATCCTTCTCTGTGAGATGATTCTTAATTGTATTTCGTCCATTATGTTCGCCAGGGGTCGAATGTTAGCAAAGAAAAGGCTAGGGAGAGAGGGTCGGAGTGGGTTGTGTTTTAACCTAGCTCATAGACCCCCACGGTCACCTTGTCTTTGTTGACAGTCTCTGCACCGCCTTCGGCCACTTCTGGTGGGATGGGGGATTTCAGACTCTCAAGGGAATCTAGCAATCTCTGGTGGATTGTAAAGCCGGTCAAACACATTTGTTATGCAGTTTTTTTATGTCCAGTAATTCTTGTCGGTAGTAAGGTCCAGCTGTGCCGAGTGAATAGAGTAACAACTATTAGATAAACGTCTACTAATCTACAAAATGTGTAGAGATGCGGTGCCCTGCGTTGTGCACGCTCCGCCATCTTGTTCTATAATACATTACTGATCAATGACTATTCTAATTTTCTGTATTTTCTGGATATGCTCAACTATCTTAAACATTTTCAGTAATTTACAACATTCTAAGAATATACTGGGTTCTTAAGTGGAGCAAGTGGTAATACTCTAATGAGTGAGCCACCAGTCTTTTTCATTAATTGCAATACATTGACAAAAAATATTATTGTTTTATTTACCCCCAATGCATACTGTTCTATGTTCTTATATCTCATTTACTACGCTTGCAGACATTTCTACAGATGAATTACAGTAGTCTAAATACCAAAAGTGAACCTTTATTCAAGTTAATTGCTGACCAGAAGTCATACCCATGGTTAAATAGAATGGAATTGGGGAGTGTTTTCTGTTGGGATTGGAAGGTCAACACCTACCCAGACCAATAAATGTCCACTGTTCATTACCCTTTGCAAGACAGATGGTCTACAATAACACAAGTTAAATGATTTTTTTACCATCTGCATCTGTAAATGAACAAGGATGACTGTAAACATGTGAAAAGAGTCTACGCACAGGTTAATAAAGTTCTTTCCTAAAGAAGAATGAACTGGGAGGTTATGTAAAAACGTTTACTGTAATCCATTAATAAAAATCATCATAGTTAATGTTTTTCTTTCTGAATTATTGTAATTTTGTTCTAATTAACTGCAATACAATACAAACATATTCTTATTGACAGCAATGCAATAAAAAAATATAGATGCTTGGATCTTTTTATGATTCTAGAATGTAGAGAACCGAATGTTTAAACAGATCATGGTGTTTGTACCTATGTGAAATGACATGTAATGTGTATGTTTACCTGCAAAACATCAGTCTCAATGTTAACAGTTAAGAGGCGACTCTGGGATGCGACTCTCAGATTTCTTTTTTTACATTTTTAAACATCTATAAAAGTATGAATATAGTAAAAATTATGGCACCAGCTGAATCACATAACATGCCCAATGCTGCACTAACCGCATGCCTTTCTTGCAGCTAATGGAGAGAGCGCTATTTTCAACTATTACTTATCATTGCGTTTATTTGTTTTAAATCACTGTCAGGCTGAGGATTTATTCAACAGTTGGGCTTTGAGTTACAAGCCTTTCATTCAGATCACTCAATCCTTTTAGCATGGGTAGGATTTAGGCTTATCTCTCTGAACCTGTTTTCAGCAAGATGTGTCTTAGCAGAGCAAGGTTGCGAAGACCTTCCTGTATTATTAATTTACAATGAAGTAGATCAAGACAAGACATGGCGCTTCTTGTACGGATCCAAAGTCAAGGCCGAAACCTTTGGGTGTCTGTTATCTTGTGTCAAAGTGTCTTGATTCAGTGTTGCTCCGTTTTCGAGGTAAGGGTGTAAGGATTGCAGTAACTACAATGTGTAAAGACGCCGGTCTGGCTTGGTTTCATACGATATAATATCGCACTCAATATTGCAGTTTGTATTGGTGGAATAATACAAATAACAACGAAGAAAATATCAAGTCAAAATTACTTTGGCAACTGAACTGGTGATGTCAAGGAGATTGTCTTGCGCCTTCACCTTACTGTCGATCTATGGCCAATGTCCGTGTTACGTTCTGAATTTCACAATAAATCGACTTGCTCACAAAACCTAAATATCACTGAATAAAACAAGTGACATTTTAAAGAACAAAGTAAGAACATAATTCTAAACCTCTTTCATGTATATTTTCAATTAGTTAAATACCAACGTTTTTAATAGCTTTGCCGTGGCGCAGTGGTTAGGGTGTACTGATTGTAGACCCAGGCATCAAGGTTCGATTCCTCCTGTCTGCTACAACTTAAAATTTGCTTTTCCAATTGTTAGTCTTAGGGAATTGCATTGTGCTCAGGGTTTCTTTGTTTCAAATAGTAAAGAATGCACCCACCTAGAGACCACATCGCAAATCAATTGATTTGGTCTCAAGTCTATTCGCTAACATGTCTGGCATAGCTCACACGTTTTTGTTCCCTGAACGTTGAATCACTTTACATCTCCTTTTTGCAAATGCATTACAATATTGGCCGCTAACTGCTGACCAGCCGACCTACTTTCATCATTCTATAAATAGCGTTGTGCATTCAAAATGTATTTTGTTGGCGGCTACCCAGAATTTAATGCCAAATGTGTCCGGTTTATTGGACATGAATTGTGTAAAGCGACACCGCGAGGGAACAGTTGTTCATCTAATACAGTTATGTTCTCACAGCACTGTTTTTCACAAACGTATAGAATACCTCCGATATCATCGCAAATGTATCAGTCACAATGCGGGCAGTGCTTGTGGTTTTGTCATCAAAGTGTAGATAGAGCATGATATCTCTGAATTTTTTATTTTCATTTCGGCCGACCGATAAACATCGAGTTTCATGCTTTTACCGCTAGTAACACCTCTCAAATAAATAAGACCCATGAATGATTTTAGTTCGGCATCTGTCAATTTGTGGAGCTATATGCTTTATTTCGTCATGAGATTATTCTAACCCTCTTTCATGTATATTTTCAATTAGGAAAAAACCCAACATTCCGAAATGGTTTAGTCAGCAACTTCGCCGGTGGCATGGTGTCCTGATTGTAGAACCCAGGGTCCACGGTTCGATCTCCTCCTGTCTGCTCCAACTTCAAATTTGCTTTCCCAATTGTCCCCAATTTTGGATTAACCCAAATTGCTGCTAGCAACTATATGTATTATTATTATTATTGAATTGTACACTTTATTTTATTTGAGAGTCAAATAAAATAAACCGTTGTTTTCTACATACATACAACTACTAGACTACTTCAATATGTATGGCACTGAATCATAACACAAATAAGACGTTCCGGACCTTTTGCTTGAAGTATTTTGGTCTAGCTGGACATTGTAAGTGAATACCCCTGATCTATATATTTATACACTATAAAGAATGTTCTAAATAACTGAAGACTCGTATATGGGAGCCCTTGCGACATAATTGTTTTTCTCTTTCCTCTCCACAAAATGTGCCAACTCTGGCGCTTCTAGTGTTAATATGCCAAGGAGAAAAGTCTCAAAAAATGGTGACAACATATGCCATGTAGTGTATCATATCATTAGTGTATCCAAGGCCAACACGCCAAGATGCATAACTTGGTAAAAGGAGCCGAAAAGCTGGACCTCTGAGCACTGGAAAGAAATAACAATCAGATTTATTGCCAAGTAAGTTTACCCAAACAACAAATTTGCTATAGTGAATAGGTGCATGACTGTAAACAAAAATAAAAATGACACAGTAAATAGAAAGAGTGCAAAACATTTACCATATAATGTAACTCATTAAAATTAGGGGGCGGAGGGGGTCAGTAAAATTGGGATAAATGAGGCTAGCTGCTGATGGGTAAAACCTGTTCTTATGGCATGAGGTATTGGTCCTTATGGACCATAGCCTTCTGCCGGAGAGGAGTGACTGAAACAGTTTGTGTCCAGGGTGGAAAGGGTCAGCCACAGATTTTCCTGCATGCCTCAGTGTCCTGGTGGTGTACAGGTCCTTAAGGGATGGCATATTGCAGCCAATCACATTCTCAGCAGAACAAATGATAAGCTACAATCAGCCCTTGGCAGTGGCAGCTGCGTACCAGATGGTGATAGAGGGGATGAGGATGGACTCAATGATGGCTGTGTAGAAGCACCGTCATTGTCTTTGGCTGGTTTAAATTCTTCAGCTGCTGCAGGAAGTACTGGGTTTTTTGGGTGACGGAGCTGGTGTTTTGCTCTCACTTGAGGTCCTGGGTGATGATGATGCCCAAGAAGCAAAAGGTGATGGATGCGGGTGGGGCTGGGTTCTCCCTAAAACCCTCAACCATCTTCGTCTTCTCTAGATTGTTCAGCTTGCACCATTTCACCAGGTGGTCGATTTCCCACCTGTAAATGGACTCATCCTCACCAAAGATGAGCCCAATGAAGGTGGCGTCATCCGCAAACATCAGGAGATTGATGACTGGAGGTGTAGCTGTTGGTGTACAGAGAGAACAGCAGGAGGGAAAGGTTGCAGCGTTTCCCCAGCTTCACACGCTGCCTCCTGTCAGACAGGAAGTCTTTGATCTACCTGCAGGTCCTGCATCAGAGCTGGAATGATGGTATAAAAATAGAGCTGAGGATTCCAGATGCTGGAGGATGTAAGTGGAAGTGGAAGGCCATGTTTACTGCATCATCTACTGACCTGTTGGGTATGTAGGCAAACTACAGGGGGTCCAAGAGAATGTTAGTGATGGCTTTAAGGTGAGACAGCGACAGTAGGATAAGTTCAGGTCAGTGGCCAGGCAAGAGTCGTTAATGGATTGTGGGGCTTTAGGCTTGTAGTCTAAGGCCCCTCCAGGCAGAAGCTGAGTTGTTAGCTGAGCACTGCTGTTGTAATCTCTCAAAGTAGTCGTTTTGCTTTTTCCACCTCCTTGCAAAACCGTTTTTCTGACTCCTTAACTCTGTCCATACCCCCACTCATGATTGCTTCCTGTTTTTACAACCAGTAAAAGTTTAGAGTTTAAAAGAGCTAAAAGAGTTTAGCTGAAAATCAGGGTCACCCTTGTGCATGATGGTATACAGCAGTCTTCACAGAAGCTGATGTATGTCGTCACAGTCTCTGTGAACTCACACAGACTGTTGGTAGCAGTCCTGAAAACATCCCAGTCAGTACATCCTAAGCCTGCCTGAAGATCCTCCACGGCCTCACTGGTCCACTGCTTTAATGTCACAACAGGTTTAAAGAGCTTTCATTTATGCCTGTATGCCGGAATCAGGAGGACCATGATGTGGTCAGTGACCCAGTGCAGTGCGTGGGACAGCATGATAGGCACGGCTGATTGTTGTGTAGCAGTAATCCAGAATCCAGACATTAAAGGGAGAGATACAATTTTATATTTAACAGTCTATCTACAACTTGTCCTCTATTTGCCCGTCCACACATTCACTCAGTAACCATCCAATGAAACTCAGGTCTCGTTACACAAACAGCCTGATATTGTATCCGTAAATCATTCACACGATGCAGTGCGCCCACTTACATCCCAGTGTATTCACAATAATACACTCACACACTCATTGCATTGCGATCTTACTTACATTCACAGTTTGTACGAGTTTTACAAACCGACTCCACAATTCAACCTCTTGTTTAGATCTTTCCACTTTCCGGTCACAATTTTAACAGATTGATTAAAACAGACATGGATAAATTTAATATGTACAGATAAAAAAAACAAAAAAATTGAGATTAAGAAAAAAAACTAAGAAAAAAATTCAGAAGGATTTTAAAACGTAATGAAAATAAAAAAAATCTGGTATAGGCTTTCCATGTTGCTTTTAAAGTATCTATTAATGCTATAGGGCACATTTTGTGGTCAAGCCCTCAGTCATAGGCACGTGAAAACGTTTTTTCAACCCAGACTTGAAAATTGATAGGTTTGGGGCATGTCTAAGATCTTCTGGTAGCTTGTTCCAGTTGTGTGCCGCGTAGCTACTAAATGCCGCTTTGCCATGTTTAGTTTGGACTCTGGGCTCTACAAGCTGGCCTGAATTCATAGATCTTAGAGGCCTGCTTTGTTGAAATTCTTCAAACATCTCAGATAAGTATTCAGGACCTAAACCATTCAGTGATTTGTAGACTGAAAGCATCACCTTAAAATCTATTCTATAAATTCTAGCTTCATCTTAGCATGGGATTCCTCAATAGTGTTTCATTATTGGCAGAAATGTATATTGAGACGCACCCGTGATAAACAAACATTACAAGGTTGTGCTAGCTTCCCAGGTCTGCCTGTCTATGTTGTCTGCTGTGAGAGTCATTAATTAGAACCACAGAGAGTTGTAATGAAGAGATTATAGCTTTCTCATCTCTCTGTTTCCTCCCTTTCCCTTTGTTTTGCCCCTGCTCTCTTTCTCTCCTCACCTCGATTACTGATCTTTCTGCAAACCAATTAAGTCAGGCGGTTCAAAATGAGATTTTTCATTCTCACTCTATTGGTAATATGTGACTTATTAGACAGACAAAAAAGACAGGCAAGATCTCTCGTTTTTGCATCAGGGTTAAATCGGATGTTTTATTAAGGTGGCAATCAGTGGGTCAAACAAAGTGCACTTAAAGCAAATAGATATGTCAAAATGTGTCTCCCAAGCTAGAAATGGTGGGTGTTCTCTAACTAATGCAAAGGTTAATCACCTCAGAGTTGGTTCATTACATTATACTGCTGTTGTGAAGCAAACAACAATAGGTGGACGTTTGTCTTTGCGTTTAAATAAAAACAGGCTGGTGATGATAAGACAACTAAAATATTTCTACAAAACAAGCACTGTTGTCACGTAACATTTTAGAACACAGTTTAACCACTGTTTAAATATGGTGAAATGTCAAGCTCAAACATTTTACTATTTATGAGAACAACATCTGCAGCAATGGTTTGTCATCATAATTGTTTTTAGTAACAAAAGTTAATCATTTAACTAATGATCCAGATTCCTTTTTGCAAGGGTGGAAACCAACTTTCATCTATCCAACTTCGCAATCCAGTGCTCTTGTTTTTGATACTTTTAACTTGATTTCCTATTTTTTGGTTCGTGGGAAGAGACTTCCAAGTTTGATTTACGGAACTGTCTCACCACTTCAAAATTAGCGTAGAAGTCATCGCAGATGATAGACATGAATGATCTGCACCTGTCCTTATTTACATATGACACGCTCGCAATTTTAGGGTGTGGCGATCATGGTCTTTTTGCGAATCAAGCATTATCTTATTTGTTGGCATTGGTTTACATGGATCTCTGACCAGACATGAGTTTTATTGTAAGTATACAACAACGATAATATTGATGAATTCCCGCTCTGTTGATGAAATGATTGTACAAGGTTCTCCAGAGAGGTAGGTCATTGAAGAAGTCCTTTCTCAAGTTCAGTATTGATAGGCTCCCTGCACCACTTGAACTTTACATGATCTCTTTTTCTCATGCTATCTATATATTGTCTTGTATTTGTGAAATAAAACATTACACCTGTAATGCAGTGATGGTAATTAATGTATTTGCCCTGTTTTTGTCTTTGAGGTGGTAATACATTTTATGATACTGCTGAGATTCATGACTGCATTAATTGCATGTGTTATATCTTATAAGGAGGAATGCTCCAATCCAAGAAAGGAAGGCGTGAGGATAATTCACAGATTTTTAGAATCAAGTGCAGCGTGATATTTTACTTTGAGAGATATTGGGTTTCTCGTTAGGGACTCATTTACATTGTTAACTTGTTGGAACCACATGTTAAATGTTCAACTTGGATTCAGGCTTTAACCGCAGCACAAACTGTGTGTATTGCCCTGCAATTCTTTGCGAGTGGCACTTTTCTTTACACAATTGGAGATGCAGAGAACTTGAACTAAAAAGTGCTGTCTGTCATGCCAATCGCAAAGTTTACCTGGCGTTCAAGCAGTTTTTAGGTGCTTTTGTGGTATTTCCAAGCCACTTGACACCCCAAGCTGTGAAACAGAATTTCTACGCCATTGCAGGTACATCATTTTTTTTTAAGGAAGTTCATGCCATCATGACCATGCCAATATCAATCAATCAAAATTATTTATGAAGCCCTTTTTACATCAGAAGTTGTCACAAAGTGCTTTTACAAAAACACCCAGCCTAAAAACCCAGTGAGCACGCAACAACAGGATTGAAGCACGTGGCTAGGAAAAACTTGCGATGGGGGCCGGATTGTAGGAAGAAACCTAGAGAGGAACCAGGCTCAAAGTGGTGGCCATAACTCTTGTGGGTGTGCAGGGTGATGTTTAAGAATACTGTTAACAATTAATAAATTCACATGAGCTGTGTCCAGAGTCTAAATATAATATAATAATATAGCAGCATAAAAACTTTTGTCTGAGACAGGGGGGTCTAGTGACACTGTGGCCCTGTCCAAGGGAGGCCTCGGACAGGACCCAACAGGCAAGAAATCAATCCACCCACATTGCCAGGAATCAGCCAAAGGGACAACGACTAACCACAACCACCCTATGTGAGGGCAGAGTATTGCCAGCAGAGTTCATTTCAATTGCTCGAGGGGCGCAAAGGACAGACAGCAGCAAGCCAGTGACTCCGCCCTCAAGTGGCATTGGAGAGCAGGTATCCCAGTGGAGATGAGAGCCCATCTAGCAAGACAGCAAGGGTGGACAGTATTGAGACATTCCGGTCACCTTCAACCCCTGGGACAGGCTACACTAGTCATAAACCATGCTGAAAAGATGCGTCTTTAGTAGACACATCTTTCTAGCTAGTTAACCCGCTGATGCTATGTTCTGCTTTGTAACCTTTGACTGCTTCATCCTAACGTCGTTGGTGCCAACGTGAATAACAATATCTCTATACTCCCTATACTTTCCAGTTTTAGACTTCGCTAGCACCAACCCCAGATTTCCGGCTACGTCGGTGGCTCTGCCTCCCGGTAAACAGTGTAAGATTGCTGGCTGATTCTTTATTCTAATACTGCGACTAATGGAATCGCCGATGACTAGCGTTTTCTTTTTTTCCGGGCCACCGGTACAAAATGCCTGCCGATCATTCCCCTCCGACGACGGCTCGGGCCTTGACTCCGAATCTAGAGGGGAAAACCTGTTGAAAGTCTTGGTCGGCTCTAGAAGCGACCCAGGTATAACTGGTCTGCGGCATTTCTTCCCAGTTACCAAGAGAAAGTTATTGCCTGGCTGCATGGGCTGTGCCAAGGGACTAACAACGTTATCGTTTCTGCCTGGTGGCACAGACGCTGTTATATCCGTTTCTACGCTAACATATTCCTTGCCTGACATTTGCGTCTGAAGCCGAGCCTCTAACTTTGCTATCTTAACCTAAAGACGGTAGTTCCCCTCCATGTTAAAATTACAGCAGCTACAGTGAGAAGGCATGATTGTACTTAGCGTCGACTGTTCTGGTGCGAGTAGCTTGTTCAGTGTCCGAAAGAGTCAGCAAGTCAGCAATCCCACAATGCAACAGCCAATCAAGGAAAAAAGGAAAAAGGATGACTTGTGTGCCCCAGACTTCCCTAATGTTATCCCCACATCCCCATCAAGGTGAAGTGGATTTTGTGAACCGAAAGGGGGTTTACAGTATACATGTGCAGGTCAATTACTATTAGAATTTCAGATTAGTAATTTATCAAATACAATTTCAAAAAAGGAATGTTTCAAAAAAGATATACCGTTGTCCGTCTATACTCTTGTATATGGCGTGTAACTATGTGCCATATCACAAATGTGGAGGCAAAATGGCCTGGATCTGTCAATGACGCAATAATTTTCAGAGAGTCACATTTATGCACATTATTTGAACCTGGTAAGGGAAGATGTACGCCTCTAGGTCACAGTGTTACGTAGACTTACGCTGGGCCTAACATAACTTCCATTATACAGGTGGTGATGACGGGATCCAGCTTGGAGACAGAGGCTATGCATGCAGGCAGTATAAGTAGTAATGATTACCATTTTGAAGAACATTCTTGTATTTTACTTTTACTTGTGTCCCATGTTCTAAAGGGTTACACATTTAATTTGTCTGCAACTATTTGCCAGCCCTCTCTCCTGGCTTTTGCGGACTTTGAGGTGTTCCCTGGCGTTTAAAGTAACTTTTCAAATTCTGCATAACCTTCCAGCAAAAACTCTTGCTCTGTTGCAGGACAAATTGGGCGCGCTCTTTGGCCATGGTGAGCAGCCAATTGCAGTGTTTTTTATCAATGTTTATACAATCGATACATACCCCCTTTTCAACTAACGCATGAATGCCCAGTTATCCCAGATAACTCAATCCAGCTATACTAATGATCACCAACAGCTGTGTTCGAATAACCAAATTAGCCGGATCATAGTTAGCGCGATTATTTGATCTTAGATGTGTCATGTGATCTTGGATGTAGTTAGCGACGTTCGAAGAATGGACCCCAGGACTTTATAATGCTGGGTTCACATTTTAGTTTTTTACATACATGTTCACTTATTTAAAACAACATTTATTTTTTATCATTGCGTCATAACTGATTACATCTTGTTTTATTCAGATCTTTAGATACATACAGCCAATACAGCCAATTGCTAATGCATTGGGACCCCTAGTTAGACTAATGTGGACATATTTGACTTTCATAGCATAATGTCAATATGTGTACACCCACAGTTAGCACAGGGGCCAAACATTTAATTCATCTCAATTATTTGGATAGATTTGTTGACCAGAATGGCTCACCATGTACTTAATTCTCCCTGTGTTTCACACAACAGAGACCCAAAGCCATCTTTTCGAAGAAAGTCTAAATAAAGGTAAATATTGTTTACAAAGGCATCAAACATTAAAGATGTCTTTAACTGTACTGGCTAGAGTACTGATATTTGGATGACAAAAGTGGGGAAAACTATTTTTAATATGTTTAGATTTCAATGTACAGCTTTTGACTTCAAATCCCTTATCAAAGATTATATACTATAAAATCATAATGATTTCCCATGCAGTCACCAGGAGATCTCCAATTTCGTATTATTATTCCTCCCCCTGGCTCATCAAGGCCAATTAATTAAAACATTTTGGAATGAAAGCAGAAACAATACACAACGGACCATTCTGATGGCACTTCAGTGCAATTAATGCACAATTCAAAATCCTCTGACTTTCACTTGCCCAATAGGATCAGAGGCATAGTTTAACCAGGGCTCTAAGCTCATAATGGTTAGGGACCGATAATCATGAACAATATGTAAAATCAATATGGCTGAACTGGGATTCAGCATTGCACATGCTAATAAAATGTATAATGGTTATTCACCTCAGGAAGGATAATTGAATCAGTCAAAAACAAGTAGGTTGAAGGACGTCCCAATGGAATGGAAAGGGTTTGCATTGGTGTTGCTTTCAAAATTCACTCACTGGTGGCTTCACGGGCCCAAAGCAGCTAATTACATCAATTATAAAGAGAACGGTAGAGATAATTACTGATTATGCCACAAGCGATTTAAAACACATGTAACTTGTACATACTTTAAAAATAAACAAAACATCATTACATTTGTGAGAGTTTATGACACTGCAGAGTGCTAACTGTGCAAAGCGCACACACTTACATCCCCCATGTGTTTTGTCCGTCAAGGGAGATCTTTTTTGGGACAGTGCCAAAGGTATATAAGTTTAGGTAATTTGAGGACAAGCTGAAGGAAGCCTGAAGGACAACACACTGAAAGGAGAAGATTGATAAGATCAAGAAAAGTGTACATGTACTATAATTATCTTGTAATTAAACAACAACGAACACATTTCTCCTGACTTGGTTCCATTATTATTGTGAAAAATCTACCAAAAGCCAACACATTATATGTACGATGTAAAAATTTGGTACGAAAAATACAGCTCTTTTGGAATGGCTGTTTTTGGTATACATCGGGAACTGAATTGCATTTATATACAGTCATGTGGAAAAAATAGGACACCACATGAAATATATATTTTTTAAGAAATATGGACATTGTTTGTTAAATGAATGGTTTTATGGTTAGAATGTCAGTTTTTTTATTCAATCATCTATAGATATTGTTTGAAAAAAGATCAATGTTAAAATGTCCTTATTTCTTTAAAGATAACAAACACAGCTTTTTGAGCTCCTGTTATATGTAGGCTTATTTGCAAAAAAGAAAAATGCTCTAGAAAAAAAACGTTCCGATTATTTTATATCTCAGGAGTTTGAGTGTGTGTGTGTTCAAATGATGTGTCCTAAAAAAAAATCTTAAACGATCACTGTCAAATTAATTACAGTTTTGTACATTTCACTTAGATTTTTCTAAATGTGTCTCCCTCAGGGAGTGTACATTATCTTTGATCAGATGTGGGAAAAATATGTATTCCTTGAAGGCTTTTTTTCTAAGCAACATATTTACCTGTCCTTCCCTAAGCATGGAAAGAATATATTTAATTCTCTCTGTCAAAAATGTCTAAGAATATTAAAATGTGCAATAAAAATTTTGAATTTCCTCAGGCAACGCAAATACAAAATATTCTGGATTTCACTGTTATCTAGAATAACTAGAAGTCCTAGATTCCATGTAATTTGTAATGAACCATCAGAAGCAGCCATGGGAGGACAATAGGCATTGTATATCTAAGATGAACTCAATCTGAGCATGGTTACCTGGCCTGCACACAAATCGGTCTATAAAACTTAATGTAGGCTAGCATAAATCCATGGATTGTCTACCAGAGCAGCAAAGATTCTGAAAGTATTTTTATGTTACCTCAAACACAGAAGGTCAGCAATGTTTTATATGTATTGCAATTGCATTTTTCAAAAACTCTTTTACCATCCCACCTAATAAAAAAAAAATTGTAATTGATTTTTTTAAATATGCACCAATCAGACAGTCAACTAAATAATGTTTAATCTGATCCAGTCAGATACAGGGTCAGAACTCAGATATGATAATTGGATTTGGATAAATCCATGAATAACTTTGTCTGGAGTCCAATATCGAAAATGCCCATCTGTGGTCAGGCAGGACTATGGTGCTTTTATTATAAGGCGCTGGTTTTAGTGGTATTTTGTAAAGAAAGTTGATAACATTCGTTTTGGAATGAAGGGGCCTCTCGGCTTGTTTGAAACTCAGGCTAATTCAGATCATACAGATTCATTCGAATTTGGTAATGACTTGAGAAGCACTAAAATAAGAAAACATGTTGAAAGTCAATGTTTTAGAACACTATTATTTGCATGACCAGAAAATATGTATTCTGTAGAATGTACCATACTGTTTTTTGACAATATGACCGCTTGGCTCAGATTTCAATTTCAGTTTAAAGCTAGCCCAGTGTTTAATAGAACTGCCAATATTCAGGAGAGAGTGGGGTTGATGATGTAGTCAAATGTACTTCCAAAATGTTGACCTTAATAACAAATTCCTTAAAATTTCATGAACAAATGGATGAAAATACAAAACATCGGGTAGTCGGATAAGATGTTGTTCATACATTGGATTTATTGTCATTTCAAGCAGTTGAAAAGGATTGGATAATTTCAGTAAGTAACTAAATGCCTTAATTGTTCCTGTGATTAAATTAAGTTGCCTGTGCTGACTTCAAAAGATTTCATTTTGATTGTCTGCATTTTGTTTTCATGTACAGTGCATCCGGAAAGTATTCACAGCGCTTCACATTTTTCCACTTAATGCTGCTGATGGAGGCAGGACACAGATTGAGGCACATGGATAATGAATTACTTTAATACAAGAACTAAAATTTAAAAGAACTGGAAAACCAAACTACTGAGAAAAAGACACCTAATTTTGAATTTGACACCTGCTACACGTGTCAAAAAAACTACCAGTAGTGACAAGGACTTCTCAAGAACTAGAGAAGAATAAGTCAGGAAGGATATAGAGAGAACAATTGTCTGTGGCCCCCACCTGAAAAAAACATTCCCTTTTTGGGGTCTTCTTGCTGTTGCCTCTCCAGTTCACCTGTTGTTACTCCTATTAGCAACAAAACAGGTGACATTGATTCACAACCGCTTATGCTTCCTAACTGGACAGATATTCCTGAAGTGTAATTGACTTGGTGTTATACTGTGATTACATGCTCCCTTACTATTTCTGAGCAGTTTATTTTCTGATGAACAGGCGTCCGTGCTCGAAATGAGGTAGAGAAGGTGTTGGGTCTCATAGCATGTGTGACTGGCAAAAAGGGAATGGGGCTGTAGATGAGCCCAGAGGTGGCCTCATCAATGCACCTACACCTACAGAGCCCTCCATGGCAGCCAGAACAGCTTTCCTGGAACCGACAACCAGGTTTCTGGGACAAAGATGACTGTGCTGCAGAATTGTTCTACCTGGCTGCTGACCACAGTAGGTGAAGTTGCCTATACAAATGTTATGGAGTGTGAAAGCCTAGACACACAAGAAAATAAGAAAAAAAAAACTAGGCAAGCCTTTTTCAGCCACTCTGCAGGTAAAGGTGAATATGGTCAGTTTTTCCATATCCAGCAAACAGTTCCAGTACAACGACTGCTCAAAACCAGACCAAAATGCCTGAACTATCCTAACATTTCTGGGTGCACAACATATGAGTTTATAAATTTATCCATTAGGGGCCTCCATTGGAACTTGGAAAACTCTACTGGAACTTGGTAAATGTAACTAGGGATAAATATTTTCCAGAATTTCTGCATTCATCCCTTTCCATTGAATCATTAAAACAAATAATTTAATCATGCCATTTCCTATTACCCCTGAACTGCGATTGTGACACTAAAGCAACATTATACCATAGGAAGTGTATGTAGGTAGATTATGAACGTGAAAATAACTTGGTAACTCACCCTGCTTTTTATCCATATCCAGTGCCTTCTTCTCCTGTGGTTAGCTGCTATAATCTTTTTTATACTCCAAAGATCCATACTATTCAGAGGGGAGAACCAGTATTTGATACACTACCGATTTTGCAGGTTTTCCTACTTACAAAGCATGTAGAGGTCTGTAATTTTTATCATAGGTACACTTCAACTGTGAGAGCCGGAATCAAAAGAAATCTACAAAAATCCAGAAAATCACATTGTATGATTTTTAAGTAATTAATTTGCATTGTCAGGGATGATGTCAAAAGTCAGGGATGGTGTCAGGGATGATGTCAAAGTCTTTTTATATTGTCAAATGAAAAAGAATATCTGTGTCGTTCTGAGGCTAATATAAATTGAATGTGCATAGAACGCCATCAGAGCATTTTGAGTGAAGTCAATGTTGCTGGTTGAGAATGTTGAGACGATGACTGCAGATTGTTGTTTTACTGGACTATTTAGGTAAGTTGTCTTTGGCCTGTTGGAGACAAGGTTTACAAACATAAGTTACAAATGCTCTAAGAAACTGAAATTATCTTGAATTCAAAACCTGATTTATTGAGAAGATCGACTTTAGCCCACCTCCTCTATTCAAACAATCATTGGTACATTATAATCAAATTACCATTCCACCAAAACAGGATAACATGTTCAGATCTTCAACAAAAGTATTATCATAATCACGTGGCCTAGGGTGATTTAGGGGTCTAAGGCACTGTTTTCACTGTGATGCTGCACCATGTATTTTAATCTGTCTTACTGCTCCTTCAGCAGAAAATCTTTCCCCACTATCTCTGTCGATAAAATAAATAAGGCCTAAAAATTCTGAATAATTCCATCCTTATCATATGTTCAATCATGTCAGATTTTTATTTTAACTTTACAGTGTGGAAAACCTCTTTCATATTTATAATTGTTTACTTAACTGGGGCATTAAAAGACAGGACTGAACACATCCCTCAATGACAACCAAAAACATTTCCTTTTCTTCACCTGGTCTGCACTGTTTTGTTCAATGAAAGACATTATCATACTTTTCAGTTTCAGATTTTTATTTCCAACTCATAGTGTGGTAATACATTTATTTGAAGGACGTTTGGGGCATTTATGTAATTTGTCTATGTGAGAAACCCAAAATCCCAACAATGAGATAGAATAATTAAATAGTCAGTTTGCAAAACAAACGACAGTAGCTGTCTTGTTTCAGCTCATAAAAACTGAGAACAACATATTTGGCTTTATAAAACAGAACCCCCTGGGACTCAAATCACTCTTACACTTAGACCTCCCTCTGAATTTTATTGTCGATAAGTTGATACAAAGTCAGCATCACAAGAGCCTCCTAAAAGCAGTCATATATACCCATCGAAATAATCTTCAATGCAATGTTTAATTTTTTAGAATAGAAAAGTTAGAAAACGAGCCAACAAAACTACTCACATTTCCTTGTAGATAGTGCAGTTAAATATTTAGAATCTAGACAAACAAAATATGTATGACTGCTATTTGACATGCTCTCTCAATTTTTTTTTTGTGGTTGTATTCCACTGTCATAACAATTTTTTTGCTTTGTTAGCAAGTGTCTAGAGACAAAGTTAATAATGGCGGTGTACATTTTGGCCCATGCTGTGCTGTCAACAACTGAAATTGACCCAAAGTGTAGTGCCTAGTATTGTGCCATGCAGACATCCTGTCTGAAAAGAGTTCCACCACAAGTTTGATATCATTTTAAGAACCCATCTTCTCTACTCACTATGTCTATAAATGTACCTGTGTCTGTATTTTTCCCTCAGTGGTGCTGAATTAGAACACATATAGTGGTTCTAGGTGAAATTAGTTTTACTGTAAAGAAGGGGGCCATTTTGTGCGGTTATCTGGTACAGATTGTTTCCGGTAAACCAGATGTTTCCAAGGGTTATTCAGTGCATAAATGACAGTCGTAGATAACATAATTATCTCAGTGATGCTGACAATGCAGTTTGCTTTACCTCTGTGAAGAGAGCTGAAAAATTACTGATCCGGCAATATCTTACAGGTGATTTGTTTGACTAAAGTATCTCTATTCTACAGACCAATACAAGGATATATAAAGTAAATCATTAATGCTGTACCTGTCGATCTACATCCAACACAATGTTTGCCATGCACATATTGTGAAACATTTAGATTTTCAACTTCAATGTGCTTAAGAGCCAGTTTCACACAAAGATTAAACCTCAATTGAGATTTCCGCCAAACTGTCTCAGACTGTGTTGGAAAATGTAGTACATGTATTTTAGTGTTTAGATTATATTGTGGATATACAGTATAAGTAGAATCCTCTATTTGTTAATTAGTGGAAACGGGTGTGTTGGGAGCTGGGGGAAAAAAATTTAAATGTCTAGACTCTAAAAATTACTCTACTCTACAATTATTTCAGAACTAATAGAGGAGCCAATAAATGTGACACTTGTGTTTTCCTCAAGTTCGTTAATTTCCAGTTTGGGATGTAATTTGGCAGCAACAGGAAAGGTGATTCATTAATTCGAAGTGGATTATTAATGAATGTAATATTTTTCATTAGGGCAAAAATAAAGGAACAGCCCTTAGTAACTTGATAGTAGCCATAAACCATCCTCTCTTGCCTTATTGGTAAAATATAGCAAAGTTTTAATATGAGTTTATTTCACCTTGTATGAAAATGTTTTAATGTTTTTTGGGGGTAATGAGGAAACCAACAACTGATTAGATTAGATTCAACTTTATTGTCATTTAACAGTACAAGCACAGAACAACGAAATGCAGTTAGCATCCAACCAGAATTGCAAAAAAGAGCATTGCAAAAAAGTTGTGCAGAAATGTTGTGAAGGGCAGTGTGTCAATATACAGGTACGCCAGCTGGTGCGAGAATGAAGAGATGGTGACGCTTGCCAGATGGCAGGGGGGCGAACAGTTTGTGACTTGGGTGTGAGGGGTCCCTGATGATGCCACGAGCTCTCCGCAGACAGCGCTTGTGCTGGAGGTCTTTGATGACGAGGAGCTGGACACCAATGATGGGCTGGGCGGTTTTCACCACCCGCTGCAAGGACTTCCGGTTGGCCGCAGAGCACCCGTTGTACCAAACTGTGGCACAGTTAATCAGGATGCTCTTGTCCATGCAGCGGTAAATGTTTACCAGGATGTTTGTAGATAGGCGGGCCTTCTTCTTCTTTAACTTTCTTAAAAAGTGCAGACGCAGCTGCGCCTTTTTTACCAGGCTTGAGGTGTTGAAGGACCAGGAGAGGTCCTTGGAGATGTGGACACCCAGGAATTTGAAGCTGGCCACACCTTCCACTGTGGTCCAATCAATGAGGACTGGGGCATGGATGCAGCCTTTAGACTTCCTGTAATCCACAATCGGTTCTTTGGTGTTGTGGCCCAGGTTGTCTGCACACCAAGCCCCAAGGTACATGATCTCCTCTCTGTAGGCTGACTCATCGTTGTTGCTGATCAGGCCAACCACCGTGGTGTCGCCGCAAACTTGACGATGATGTTGGAGCTGTGCAGAGGGACGCAGAGGGATGCCTAATGTATGCAACTTATGTTTGATTTACACAGGACCTGTCATGTCCTGGCTGGGGGCCCCTAGCCATCTCTATGCTTCGGGGCTCACAGTCAGGACATGACACACAGAGAGGTCTCTAGCGATCTCTGTGGCACTGTGGGCTCCCCAGTCAGAGCAGCTGTGATCAGTTGTCTCTGATTGGGGAGCCTACTTAGGTTAGGTTTTCCCACACTCGGGTGTGGTTTATTGTTTGTTGCTTAGTCACAACGTTCAAGGTCATGTTTTGTTTAGTTCATTTCACTGTGGATACGCTACACGTTTCTTGTAAGTTAGTTTTGTTCTGTTTTGCTGTTTCCCACAGCACCTTTACTTTACGTTTACAGTCCGTGTTAGTTTGTCCCTTTGTTCTTTTGGATTAAATTCACTTTTCATTTAAAATGTCTGCGTTTGGTTCTGCACCCTACTATGGACGTGACAGAATAAACCACCAAAAGGAACCAGCAGCATTCGACGAGCAGCCCCGGTGGAGAGAGAAGTACACCTGGTTGGGAGACTGGGGATCTGACTCTCTCTACTCCGACGATTCAGGGGCAGAATATGAGGACTGGGATCTTCCGGATGATGATCCAGGCTGGGGTGTCAACAGGGGGTGGACAAGTCCACCTTCAACCCGAGTTCCAAGGGTTACCTCGGCACCCAGCATGGCCGTATCCCAGGGCCGCTCCCAAATGTTTTTTTTTGGGGGGGGGCTATCGGGGCTCCCTGGGGTGCCCTGGCTGGTATCTGAGGGGGGATCCAGGCTGTCTGAGTATCTGTCCCTGTCTGTGCTGAACACGGGCTCCCGTCTGTCTCCCTGGGAGGGGAGCAGGCTAGCCAGGCACCCAGGGTTGGGGCCTGAATCTCCTTATACTCTCTGTAGACATTCACAGACCTATCCTCCCCACCCTAAACCACCCTGGACAAGCTAGTACTATACAGGTCTTGTTTGGTAAGGGAAGGCATGGAGAACACAATTTGTGTTATTGTTTAGAGGATTCAACACCACGCCCCTTGAAGTTCCTGTGCATTCAAACAGCAATGTTGAGACGGTGCCAGACGATTACATTCTGGCACGCCACACCGGGTCCTCTCTAAGTAGTGTTGAACATCGGTTTGTTTTGTGTTGCAACTCCCGCATCTTACCCTAGAAGTGCCACTGGGTCGTAACATAACCAAAGCGGTGCTGCATGAAACCCTAGCCATGTTCTATTCATCTGCCTATTATCGGAAAGGGGTTATGTATCAACTTTTACTTGCTTAACACTCCAACTGGGTCAACTGACCCTGGGTCAAGGTGACTGGGTCAAGTGTTGAAGATCATTCCACATATCAATGGAAATAAAATATAATTTCCCTAACTCTGGAGGTTAAAATGTTTCTTGCAGGACGTTTCGCCACTGGTTGTAAAAGTGGCGCTGTCAGGCCAAATAGAGTTCATCAAAACCATTCGCTTTTCAGCTTGGAATATAATGGTTACCAAGGTATAATATTAATTTTATATATAGGTATATATCAATAACATGTTACAGATCCAGCCCAAAATGTTAGGTTTAAAGATATAGTTTTTGATTGAAAAAAGTACCAAACTTTAACATTAATCTCCAGTCTTAGCCAGGTCTTAATATCTGACGTATATCCCGTTCTCTGATATGCGTCAACTTTAAGTCTGTACTTATATGTTGTCTACTGCTAGCTATGTCTGTGTATAGGTTGTGGTACTTGATAAGAGGAAATCCGGGCCTCTCAAGTGGTATAGTGGTCTAAGCATGTGTAACTGTATTGATATGGCCATGGGTTCAATCCCTGGTCATGGCACTGTTGATTGTTGCTGGGGGGTCCAGTAGGGCGGTGTTGTCTATGGGGGGAATAATCAGCTAATCAGCAGTGTTCCAAGTTCAGCTACACTGATATATACACAAAATGTCAACTAAATTATTTGCTATTCAACTTTGACACAACTTATGCTATTCACTATTCAACATATTTCTCCCTTAAAAACCTGTTTATATGTACTGTTCTTACTGCTAACCAAACCAAGGCTACTGTCAGCACCTCTCTTGAGTTTGGGCATTTGACTGGGTATCTGAGTATGCAAGTTTTACCCCGGGTTGATTTAATTTGTTTTTGGAACCAGCCTGCTTTCAAGCTTTAAGCATGTGCTCTGGTAAACCTGAAGGAAAAACACGTTATTGACGCAGTAAAGATAAATATATTGCATTTTTATTTAAATTATTCTGGTTAATAAATGTTTTCTCTCGTTCCTAAAGAAAACCATACATTTATTCAGTATTTGTATTGTATACAGTATATTTTTCCCTTTCTTCATTGTAGATCGTGTCAAGCTCTGTCAGATTGAAGGGGTAGCATAGGTCAACTGCAATCTTCAGGTATCTCTTCAATGGGGTTACATTCTGTGGTTTAGTTAGGCTACTTAAGGAAAATGACAGGGTTGTCCTGAAGTCACACCAACATAGTCTCAACGGTGTGCCTCAGGTTGTTGCAGTGCTGAATGATAAATCTTCGTCCCTGTCTCAATTCATAGGTGTTCTGGGTCAGTTATCTTCAAGGGACTTTGGTCGTTTCTCCATTCATAATCCCACCACCACATGATTCAATGTAAGGACGCTATTTGCGGTACCTTGTTTTTGCCAGATGTAGAGTTTGGCATTCAGGTTTTCTGGCAAGACGGCCAGCTCTAGGTCTTGGTCAGTTAACCGGAACACAATGGGCTCCATTATTGTTCAGAACTGCCAAGACTCTTCCTATAACTTGTCATCTGGCCAAACTAACAAAGTAATTTGGCAAGAAATGCCTTGGTCAGTTGATCAAGATCCCAATGGCTACTAACAGAGTTTTAGAGTATCTTTGAAGAGATGGGAGAACCATCCAGATGGACAGCACTCAATCAGGCATTTATGGTAGAATAGCTAGACAGAAGCTATTCCTGAGTGAAAGATATATGACATGCTGTCTGAATAACTCTGAAGGCATGAAGAAATAATATTATCTTGTTTGATGAGACCAAAATCAAACTATTATTAATATTCTTAGACAAAGAGAGAAAGAACCGTTAGAAATGGGAGAAAATAGTTTTGACCAGTTTAGTGCAGCATTGAGACCGCAATAGAAAGAACAGACAGAACGAGAAACAAACATTGTGAAAAAGAGAGTTTGAAAGATAAACAAAAGAGAATACTGAACTTCACTGAAGTGAAATATCTGAATGTTTCGTCCCGCCCCCCGGTCACTTTCATCGCCCAGTCTGACACTGCCCATGCTTGTACTGGTATGCAACAATGTGAGTCATGAATCAAATGAAATTACCAACCAAATCTCATCTAACAAAGCCATTGCAATAGCTCACCAATTTATGCAAACCAATCCAAGTTACTTGATATAAAATGTGTCATTGTTGTAATATACATTGATAATAATCCAATAGCAAGTTGCCCCAATTAGCTATATCATCCCCCCACTCCCCCCCGCCTCGATGTGATGTAGATGAAGAAGGGCATAGATAACAAACAAGGAGCAATTGTTGGACACGATACAGGGAGACAGAAAAAGATAGATTAGGGGGACTTGGAAGGTGAGTGTGTCTGAGGATGTGTTTTTGTGAGAGTGTATATATATCTGTCTTGTGTGAGAGTGAATGTATCTGTCCATGAGTGCATATGAGTGTGCTTGTCAGCACACATATTAGTGGTAGAGAAGGTGTGTACTGGGTATAAGAGGTGGACCAACGAAGAAAGAGTAGATATTTAGACAAATACTGGAGAGACAGGAGGATAAGAGATTAAAGAGAGATTAAATAAGAACTATAGTGTGGGATAGGGAGAGAAAGACAGATTAAATGAGACACCAAGTCAGGTAGAGACAGGACAGAAACATTGACACATGGAGAGCGACAATGACAGAAGAGATTTTTGTGGAAGAAAAAGGGAATGACATAATTAACACAAGTAGGATGTCAGAGAGCAGCAAGTAGTTAGTAGGCTCAGCTGGTTTGCCCACCTCCAGCCGCAGTTGGTCTCGCACCAGTTCCAAGACCAGCTAGTTCTTGTAGCTGTTACTTGTAACACCACCACAGACTTCCTTACACAGATCTTAAAGCACCTCTCTGCATACTCTGCTGTTTTTAATCTCTTCCATCTTTGCCAATGCCCATAGAATGTGCATCACAAAGCCCCTTCTGTAAACTGCCACGCATAACCCCAAGGGAAAGGCAACAGAATACCCACAGAGCCTGGACAACTAACCTGCCTTGCTAAAAAGACACACAGGCATCATAGGGTCTTGTATACAGCCAAACACAGCTATGGTATAAGAACTGGTAATCATGCATGTGCCTGACGTGATGCATACGTTTGACAAACTGAGTGGGCAGCAAGAATGAACACATGCCTTTATATAACCAATTGGCAACCCAAATCTCAATTTATAAAAATGTGTATGAGATAACATTCCCAACAAAAAAATTATTACCCAATACCACACAGACAAAAAGAGAGCCAATGATGTGTGTGTGTGTGTTTCAAGGTTGTTTCACTCAGCTTGTGGGTGTCTGTGTGTGCATGCTAAGACATTGCCAGTGTATCGAGTGTTTGGAAAAAAATAAAACATTTTTAATTGGAGAGAAGGAGCAAATTCTGTATGACTCCTCAGTTAAATAAATGTATGTATATAGACAATGCAATGGAGGGCAATGGAGACAATATCCTGGTTAAAGCAATCAAAGGTATTTTCCATAAGAATTACAGGTTGGGTGACCAGCTTTGATTCACAATGATTTTAGTTTGAGATAAATTGAAACCTTGAATATTGGTAATGTGATTAGCTCTACTCTCTGAGCTTTCTCCATGGAAGCAATATCGGGCCTCAATATCACCTTAGAATAAGACACATAGATTCCAAATCAGCACTGGATAACTGTCCGTCTTAACCCTTTTACATCCCAGTAGAATTGTAGAATGCTGCTGTAAATTCCCAAGAGTTCTATAAAAAATCATATTTTCTCACAGATTTCAAACAAATAGATATAGCGCAAAATAATTAAAATGACAAGTTAACTTTGTTTTAAAGAGCGCATTCCCATCTTTAATTTGATATCACATTAACGTAACTTTGAATAATATATATTGTTTTTTAAAAGCTTTTAATCATAATTTACCTCCTACTCGTCCTTCTCCACTTCCTCTGCGAATGCATTACACATTTGCTTCTACACAATTTGTCTAATAAACTCATAAACAAACCAGATAGTAAGCTAGCTTCAGCAAGCAGTTAGGTTTGTTTCTATATAGCCTAACTGACACCTGTAGAAACAAGGACCAACATCTAAATTTGCAAAAAAAGAAACAGCCTCGTTTTTTATAATTTGCGGTCTACACATCTAATGGGATCATAACAAAGTAATCATATGGCACACAATTCTCAACACATTATATTTTGCATAGAACTTTTGTGGCACATATTTTGTGAGATTCAGGACATCATAATCAAGTGACAATGTTGTCAACAAAGCATAATGTTACGGCCTCCAATCTTGGCTAGCTAGTGAAAGTGACGATTTGTTACTGCAAAAGTGAAACACATTTGCGGGCAGACAACATTTCTAGTCTGCTAGACGACCCGAACCGGACAGTTGGTTGTACAGTTATGTGCAGTTTCCATTCATGAATGAAATCAGGAGGAATGCAAAAAAACATCCAACTAATTAGCCAACTACACCGCTAAATACCCAGACTGATACCCGCCTATCAAGATATCGTGACAGGTATGTTATTGCCATCTAAAAGATATTATTAACATTTCACAGCGTATGTACAACACCACACATATATAAGCAGTTCATTTTGTTACTCACCTTGACAAATAGTGTAGATAATTCACAACCTAATGTTCAATGTGAGTAGATTGTTTAGGAAATCAACATTAAATGGCTGTTTGTAATAGTACTGCCACAGTTGCCCATATATGTCTTGGCCTATGGAAAAAAAGTAAACTGATATATGCAGCAAACCTATATCAAAAGTAGCCAGATGGGTGTTTGTGTGCACACACAATGAACACACACACTCACAAGGAACAGCTGTGTGTCTTCGGAGTATAATATATACAGCGGGTGAAATAAGTATTGAAAACGTCACCATTTTTCTCACTAAATATATTTCCAAAGGTGCTATTGCCATGAAATGATTTTTCCAGATGTTGGTAACAACCCAAGTAATCCATGCATAGACAAATTAAGTTATGTGTAACAATGAGAAATGACACAGGGAAAAAGAATTGAACATGCTTACTGTTATTTATTTAATAATTTGTACAAAAGCCTTTGTTAGCTTCAAGACGCCTCCTGTATGGAGAAATTAGTCGCATGCATTGCACTGGCGTCATTTTGGCCCATTCTTCCACACAAACACATCTTCAAATCTTGAAGGTTTTATGGGCCTCTTCTATGAACCTTGACCTTCAGTTCTTTCTATAGATTTTCAATGGGATTTGATTCAGGTGATTGGCTGGGCCATTCTATCAGCTTTGAGAGTTTCCTTGGCTGTGTGTTTGAGATCATTGTCTTGCTGCAATGTTCACCCTCGTTTCATCTTCATCATCCTGGTAGATGGCAGCTGATTTGTGTCAAGAATGTCTCAGTAAATTTGCCCATTCACCCTTCCTTCAATTATGTGAAGTTTGCCAGTTCCATTTGCTGAAAAGCAGCCCCACACCATGATATTCCCACCTATAAACTTCACTGTTGGTATGTTTTTTTTAGAGTGATGTGCAGTGCCATTTGTCCTTCAAACATGGTATGTATTATGGCATCCAATAGTTCAATTTTGCTCTCATCTGACCACACTATATTCTCCCAGTAGTTCACTGGCTTTTCCAAAGGTTGTGCAGCAAAATTTAAACAAGCTACAACATGCTTTTTTTTAAGCAACATAGTCTTGCGTGGTGAGCATGCATACAGGCCATGTCAGTGGAGTGCATTACTTAATGTTTTCTTGGAGACTACAGTACCTGCTAATTCCAGGTCTTTTGAAGCTCTCCACAAGTGGTCCTTGGTTCTTTGACAATTTTATATTTGGCCACTCCAAATCTGTCAGATTGCGAAGACAGGATTGGAAGGGGAGTGTCGGTGCACAGCCCTCTTCAGATCACCCCACAGATGTTCAATTGGATTCAGGTCTGGGCTCTGGCTGGGACATTCCCAAACGTTAATTTTCTTCTGGTGAAGCCATGCTTTTGTGGATTTAGATGTGTGCTTTGGGTCGATGTTGTGCTCAAAGGTGAACTTCCTCTTCATCTTTCTAATGGAAGCCATGTCACCGTCATATAATACTACTGCACAGAACACTTGCTAGGAGCTCCAGTTAGGATAGATGTATTTATTTGTATCTATTTATTTAACTATTTATTTCAAACAGACAGTTTAATTCCAAACTCACCCATTGCATTAACAATGAGATAAGCACACCTTGGCTACAACAATGAAAACTGGCATTCACACATGTGCATGTATTCAAATAGCGCCATTCAAAGCTAGACATTTTGGTCTTGCTGGATCCTATAAAACGGATGAATCCAACAAATGCCATTTAACTACTTTGTTAGTTTAGCAGTAGCTGAGCGGGTGAGACTACTTTTACCCCCCACCTTGTATGATCGTTACTAAGATGAAACAAATGGGCTCATTAGTGTGAGATGAGGATGTATCACTGAGTTGTGACACCTGACAACATGGCACCTTTTATTACGCTACATTGCTTTGTGTCCTCTAAATACAGACCAGAAGTTAATAGAAATAGAAATGTGTACATAAGACATTGTGGTGGTTGTCCTCAACATTCTGCTATACTCTGTGTCCTTGCTGTGTAACTTTGTGTCTAATGCAACTGGGTTTGAGTAGATTGCAAGCATCCCTAAGCAATGGATAAAATACTATATGGCTCCAACAGTAGACACTACATTATTTATCACATAGCCTGGTGTCTAGATGGAAAATATGGCTGGTAAAACCTTTGTAAATAATTTATTCTGGTGATGTCTGGTAAGGTCAGCGGTTGGGCTATTAGTCCATGAAAACCTAACTAAGGCCAAATTATTATACAACTGTTGCAGTGCCTGCAAATGAATACAAATATATACAGTGCATCTGGAAAGTATTCACAGCGCTACATTTTGTTATGTTACAGCCTTATTCCAAAATGAATTCAATAAAATGTTTCCTCAAAATTCTACACTTAATACGCCATAATAATAGCATGAAAAAAGTCATGACAAAAATCAAGAATGAAAATTCACAGCCTTTGCTCAATACTTTGTTGAAGCTCCTTTGGCAGCAATTACAGCCTCAAGTCTTTTTGAGTATGATGCTACAAGCTTGGGACACCTATTTTTGGGCAGTTTCTTCCATTATTTGCAGGATCTTTCATTTTCCATCAGGTTGGACACCGTCAATGCACAGCAATTTTCAAATCTCTCCAGAGATGTTCAATCGGGTTCAAGTCTGGGCTTCCGCTGGGCCACTCAACGACATTCACAGAGTTGTCCCGAAGCCACTCTTTTTTTATCTTGGTTGTGTGCTTAGTGTCTTTGTCCTGTTGGAAGATGGACCTTTCGCCCCAGTCTGAGGTCCATAGCGCTCTGGAGCAAGTTGCCACCAAGTATGTCTCTGTACATTGCTGCATTCATCTTTCCCTCAATCCTGACTAGTCTCCCTGTTCCTGCTGCTAAAAAAATATGCAAATACACACCAATATGCTTCACTGTAGGGATGGTATTGGCCAGGTGATGAGCGGTGTCTGGTTTTCATCCAGACATGACGCTTGTCATTCAGGTTATGTGCCTTTTACTGAGGAGTACCTTCCTTCTGGCTTCCATCTGGCATCTCTACCATACAGGCATGATTGGTGGAATGCTGCAGAGATGGTTGTCCTTCCAGAAAGTTCTTTACTCTTCACAGAGCAACACTGGAGTTCCGAAGTCTGCAGACAATTCCTTGGACTTCATGGCTTGGTTTGTGCTCTGACATGCACTGTCAACTGAGAGACCTTATATAGACAGGTGTGTGCCTTTCCAAGTCATGTCCAATCAACTGAATTGACCACAGGTTGACTCCAATCAAGTTGTGGAAACATTTTAAGGATGATCCGTGGAAACCGGATGCACCTGAGCTCAATTTTGAGGGTCATGTCAAAGGCTGTGAATATTTATGTACATGTGATTTTTTGTTTTTTATTTTTAATAGATTTGCAAACAAAATGTTTATGTTCCCGTTATCATTATGGGGTACAATTTTAAGGGGAAAGAATTATGTAATCCATTTTGAAATATGTCTGTAACAACCAAATGTGGACATGGCAGTTCTTAAACCAGGGGTAATCTTTCTAGAAGTTGTGGTATGTGTTCATAGAGCATTATCACATCCTCAGTCTCCTGTGACCATTGCTGTACCTTTCTTTAGTATTTAGTTGTTTCTTCTGGGCTTCCAAATGTCTTCATTATACTCCAGAGCCACTGCCTCTAAACATGCACTGAGGCATGTTTTCAAGCTCCACGCTTGCCATCTTCTGTTACTTCATCCCATTCCTATATACCTCCGGGCAGATGTGCAATCTGACATAGTCACACCTTTTATTATCCTTGAAACATGTGACCTTTTTTATCCCTCTCCATGTTTGGGTGTTGGATGGGTAATGTGCTAAGCCTGTTAATGCAATATGAGGTCATAGCGTCATTAGACATTGACATTTATAAATTAAACATCTTTTGTAAGATATAAAATTACCTTGATTGAATCAAACTATCCCTCCCTAAAAAATATATCAGTCCAATCTGTTTTTAACTGTAAAAAATAAGGCAGCATGAACAGGAATTCTGCTTGTTTTCTGGAACCATATAGACACCGGTGTCCAACTGAGTATGACACACCGCAGGCAACCTCTCCATCTGTTTAGAAGCTGCTAGCCAGGCTGTTCGAGCCATTTGACCATCCTTTTTTCCCAACCTCACAACTCGGCAGACACAGGCCATGCCTCTCCAAAAGCTTGATCTCCACAGTTTAAGTGTCCTCTTCTGTCCTCTGGATCCTGAAGGATCTTTGATACTCTCGTTGGCGACATATTTTCATCCAATTAGCATATGGCTGTGGGTAACTGCTTCTAAGGACTTCACTGCAGGACTGTGGGTGTGATAACTGCAGGGGAATGCCTGATTAATTGAAAAACATTTCACCAAATCAAGTTGTCATGGACACTGTATTTGAAAAGTCCATGCTCGCAGCATGCCATACAAACAAATGTTACTGACATTAGCATTTTAGCAATCTGACATAAATGTGAACCTTTTCTAAAGTTATCTAACTGCAAAAGTTATTCTAATTCTATTCTAATTATAAAGTTTAACCTAACGCTTATTGTAAACCTGAAAGTAGCCGGTTGCCTGTCTTGTCAAATATTTTTTTAACAGGACAGTTTGAACATCACATCCGAATATCTACAGTCCAAATAAAATCTACTAAGTGAAAAAGGTATGTCATTACACAGCAATTTTAATTGAATGCAGACAAGTATTCTCTTAATCTCAAATGTATTTTTTTTTAAAAGGCATGTTTTAAGTGTGTGTGTGTGATACAAATATTCTGTACACATTTAGTGCTACTGAGTGATACATGTGAAAGCAAAGTTGTGCTCCCAAGTACATCTACGTACTTGAGGAACTACCTTCCTACATGAACTGCTTTAAGCCTCAAATCGTCCAGTTTAATGTAACCGGTCAAAACATTTCTTTATTGATGTGGCATAGTAGACAAGCAGTTTGACAATAGCTAATTTTCCAATAAATTTTTAGGTAGAATAGTTTGGACATGTTTGCATTACAGCCTTTGATACAAACATAAACCAATGTCGAGTCCCAGCCAACTGAAGTATATAAAGTTAACACAAATATATCAATTGTTTCTTTTTAATATGATATTGCAGTGTCTTTTGAACCTTTTCCAAATGGCCTTATGCTTTTGGTCCTTACTTGGATCCACTAGGTATGTGAAAGTAAGTAAATTGATGTGGAGAGTGAGGGCTCAGCGGTAGAAGGGAGGGAGAAAGAGGACTTCATGACGATACAGGTGTGGAGGGATGAGAAGGGAGGATTGGAATAACATTACACCAAAAAAAAGTTAGAATTGACAAATGGATTTGATCACATCAACTGTTTATTCACTGTTGATTTTGATATTTTTTTTATTTCGATTCAGAACCTATTACATGCACGGTTTGTTTTTTCAAGCTGTACATACAAACTGACAAATTAAACTGACAAATTAAATGAAAAACCTGAATAAATGAGTCGAGGAACATAAGGTGCGCAGATGCATACGTACAGGTGATACAATTAGGCAATTGTTAACATTCATTCATATATCGGGCATGTATGAATATGATAAGTAGGCCCAGTTGACCTTGATTTTGGATCAAGATGGCAAAAAGAATTGTGAAAAGTTATTTTGAAAGAATTCATCAACGGTCTCTTCTAAGATGACAATGCCCAAATACACAGGGAACAAGGGGTCACTGAATGGTTTGATGAGAAGGAAAATGTGCTATATGCTATGGCTTTTACGTCACAAAATCTCAACCCAATTATTATTGGAGATGTTGTGTTAGACAGTGCTCTAAGTGTTAGACACTGCTCTCCACCGCCATGTTCAAAACACATAAGAATTGTCTTCCATCCCACTAGTAGAGTACCAGAATCTTGAAGCTGTGCAATGTGAAGTTATATTGAAGCGGTTTTGGCTGATGTAAACCTTGCATATACACATGGTTTATACAATGTTTATTTTTCTTTTAATTTGTTGACCGCATGTATGTTATTTACTGATATACTTTATAGAATAATTTACTATGCCTCTCACAGGGGTGAATTTAACAAATGGTGGCCGTTGATGGAAATCCTTTAAATTACTGTAGCGATCACGGGTGGCTGTGATTTTCAAATATTTATTTGTATCATTGTTGAAATTTTAAATCACAAAAAACCTGTTGTTGTATTCACACATGGTGTTCTCAACAACAAGACAATGGAAACATGGGATGCTGTAATTTGACTTGACCACGTTTTCTTCACTTCATTGTAAAGGTTACACCTCCAAAGCAACCACAAATGTTTACATTGGAGGAGACTATTGAGAATATTGTGACTAAGCTTAAATACAGACCAGGAGGAAGCATGCTGAAGTTGAAGGACATCTTCTGAGAGACATTATTCAAGCTGAGGTCTGACGGCAGGAGGCGGAAGGGCGAAGGTCCAGGCTCACAAGGAGCCTGGACAAAGTGGGACCTGCCAAAGCAGAAAGTCACATAGCCTGAACTTTCCTGCTTTCCTTCATTGGTTGAGACTCTTCCAACACAAACAAACCTGCACAATTGGTGAATGAGGGAGGAGCACGTTATGTAAAGGGAAATGCACATTGCCCCACATACTGTTGGGGTACAAGACTGATTACTTTGTTTGTGTTCCACTCCATCACTCGTTACTTGGATCCACTAAGTATGTGAAAGTAAGGAAAGAGATGTGGAGAGTCAGGGCTCAGCTGTAGAAGGGAGGGAGAAAGAGGACTTAATGACGATACAGGTGTGGAGGGATGAGGAGAGAGGATTGGAAAGGAGGGAAAGAGAAACATCAGAGCGAAAAAGAGGGGCCGGAGATTGAGAGGAAACAAGAGAGCAAAGAAGAGGGAGAGGAAAGTGGAGATTGAAGGGAGGAAGGGAAGAAGACAGGGAAGCAGGGGGAGAGCATGAAGAGTAGGTGTTCTTGTTTTAGGTGTCCTAAAAGGGCTATTCATGCGAAATTGCATCGGAAAGTGCCCACATATCTCAAGACTGGTTAATGATAGAATAATATAGTTTGTTTCACTTTGTAGGGAACAGTCTGCTGCAAAGAATGACATGTCATTGTGTATTTCTGTAAAGTAGAAGCCTTCCAAATCTCAATTGATTTCATCAAAAAACCTAAAATAAAAATCAGAAGTTAATCAAATCTGACCTTGAATGAATCTTGTATAAGTGTTCCATCTCACTGATACAGGGACCCACAATGTATAATTTTGGTAGATATTTTACAGTTTTTGAAAGAAATAATACAGATTCTCTGTTTATTGTATGAAAATATAACATAATAAACAACTTAGTTGTTTTCAACCCCTGGGGATGTCCAAATGTGAAATAAAACAGCGTACCTGTTGGAGTATACTATGTGTTTCTCAATAAAAACAAACTACATTTCAACATACGTTTTTATATTCTCTTCACACATTTTCACCAATATACTCATGGAGTCTTCTTAACGTCTTCTAAACTGTCAAGTCAGTGTCAAGCCATGACTGGCTACTGTCTTTCTTTTAGTGTGTACGCAGGTCGGTGGGGGAGCGAAGAAAGTGAGCCTACATGTTGAGATGAATCTTATGAAGGGGTATCTCTCCGGTCACATCACCACATATATGCTGACAACGTTTTATCAATTTCTTTGTTAAGATATCTTCTTGATGCCGACACATACTATTGTGGCAGACTAAGGCTCAAAAGGAAGAATTGCCCTAAAGCCATATAGCCATGTAGAGACAACTCCAGTGGTGAGAGCATGAAATATTCTGTGGACAACATTCTGCCGTACCATTGGAAGGACAAAAGAGATGACTACTGTCTATGTTCTAACTCAGGGAATGAAACTCAAAAGCCTAAAATACATGCAGAACAAATGTATATCTGACCTGTTTTCCCCAGGTAGATTTTGTGATATTTACACAAGTATAAAGGTTAAAGAAACACTGCCGTCTGCGGCCGCTTTGGGGTGCTAAAGGCATGCCATCGACGGCCGCTATGGGAGCTAAAGGGTTAAATAATAATTTTACATATTGGAAAATTATCACTTTAAAAAAATATTTAAAACGCCTCAACTAGACTTTTATAATCTGTTTATATCACTAACAATGGGGAGTGTTATCAGGATTAAGCCGGTAGGACCCTGTCACGGTCTTGTAGTGTGGCGGAACCAAACGCGGACATATTGTAAAGTAAAAGGTGTATTTAATCCAAAACACATAAAATACAAACTACACGTAACTGTAAACGGTAAAATGAAAGGACTAACTAACATTAAACGGTGTACAACGAAACATGTAGCGTATTCACATGAAATGTGAGTTAAACAGAGACAAACCGTG
>JACXGK010002679.1:11622-52164 GCA_016801125.1 Novumbra hubbsi | reverse complement strand
CACCTGTATCAGCCAATCAGAGGCACTGGCGGGAAAACTCAACCGAGGACAAAGGCTCCTTACGTTCTCTCAAAACCCACGTAATCAATACAAAATGGAGGATGTAATCGATATACAAAATGGATGACCTAACCAATGTTTACACACATATATAGGCACATTAAACTTATGCAAATAACTAATTATGCATTTATTAATATGGATTTGACCAATACAATTTATCCTCTACAGGTGAAGTGCACGAGAGAACAGTTTGAAACTGGCTCCTTGGGGCAGGGCTGAAGTCGTGCAAAGCTTAAAATAAGCCCTTCATCAATGAGAAGCAAATAAGAGCCATGCTGAAAATACCATACGGATTGGACTGTAGAGGACTGGAGAAAGGTCATCTTCTCTGATGAGTCCAGTTTTCAGCCCAACACATGGTCATCTAATGGTTAGATGTAGACCTGGAGAGGCCTACAAGCCACAGCGTCTTGCACCCACTGTGAAATTTGGTGGAGGATCGGTTAGGATCTGAGGGTGCTTCAGCAAGGCTGGAATCAGGCAGATGTGTCTTTGTGAAGGCTCATTAATCAAGCCACATGCAAGGTTGCCCTGGAAAGAAAACTTGCTTCCTTCTGCTCTTACAATGTTCCCCAACTCTGAGGATAGTTTTTTCCAGCAGGACAATGCTCCATGTCACACACCCAGGACAATCAAGGTGTGGATGGAGGACCACCAGATCAAGACCCTGTCATGGTCAACCAAATCTCCAGACCTGAACTCCATTGAACACCTCTGTAATGTGATCAAGGGATGAACCTGGACGGTTGTATAGTTCTATCCCAAAAGAATGTGAGAAATCTTGGCGTCACCCTCGACCCTGACCTCTCTTTCGATGAACACAAAAAATATCTCTAGAGCTGCTTTTTTTCATCTTCAGAACATAGCAAAAATACGATTTTTTTTTATCAAAAGCTGATGCTGAAAAACTAATCCATGCTTTTGTTACTTCCAGACTAGATTATTGCAACGCTTTAATCTCTGGTTACCCTGATAAATCAATGAATAAACTTCAGTTAGTGTTGAATATGGCTGCTCAAATTTTTATTAACTAGAAAAAAAAAAAAAAAATCCAGTATTAGCTTCTCTACATTGGCTGCCTGTCAAGGCTAGGGCTGATTTTAAGGTTTTACTGTTGACCTATAAAGCAGTACACAGACTTGCTCCTGCATATCTTTCTGAAATGATCCAGCCATATATACCTACACGTAACTTAAGATCGCAAGATGCAGGCCTTCTGGTCGTACCTAGAATTTCCAAACAAACAGCCGGAGGCAGGGCTTTCTCACATAGAGCTCCGCTACTATGGAATAATCTGCCAATTACGGTTAGAAATGCATACTCTGTGGCAGTTTTTAAGTGTCTACTAAAGACGCATCTTTTCAGCATGGTTTTTGACTAGTGTAGCCTGGCCCAGGGGTTGAAGGTGACTGGAATGGCTCGATACTGTCCACCCTTGCTGTCTTGCTAGGTGGGCTCTCATCTCCACTGGGATACCTGCTCTCCAATGCCACTTGAGGGCGGAGCCACTGGCTTGCTGCTGTCTGTCCTTTGCGCCCCTCGAGCAATTGAAAAGAACTCTGCTGGCAATACTCGGCCCTCACAAAGGGTGGTTGCGGTTAGTCGATGTCCCTTTGGCTGATGCCTGGCAATGTGGGTGGATTGATTTCTTGCCTGTTGTGTCCTGTCCGAGTCCTCCCTTGGATAGGGCCACAGTGTCACTGGACCCCCCTGTCTCAGACAAATGTTTTTATGCTGCTATATTATTGTGCCGCAGGCGCAGGGCTAGTTCTCCTCCATAACTCTATGTTCTCCTCCTTAACTCTAAGAAATGCACTCTTTAACAACTCTCCTTGTCTCCTGTTGCAGTTCAACTTAGAAAACGTGAAGTCTCAGCCTACACCTGTGGAGTACCAGGCCCAGAAGACCTTGTCCTGAGCACTCCTGGTTTGGCTGCAGAACAAGCAGATACCTGACGATTCCAGCTGCCACTCTGCTGCCCCCCCCTCCCAACCTAGATGATTCTGACGATTCCGACTGCCACTCTGCTGACCCCCCCTCCCAACCTAGATGATTCTGACGACCCCGGCTGTCACCAGGCTGAACCCCTAATCAACCAACCCTGGACTGTTCCTGTCCTGCCAATCTGATCATGCTTGTCATCTAGATCAGGCATTTTAGACTCATTTTGGACACAGCTCATGTGAATTTATTAATTATTAGCAGTATTCTTAAACATCACCCTGCACAGCCACAAGAGGTATGGCCACCCCTTTGAGCCTGATTCCTCTCTAGGTTTCTTCCTACAGTTTTTCCTAGTCACTGTGCTTCAATCCTGTTGTTGCGTGCTCACTGGGGTTTTAGGCTGGGTGTTTTTGTAAAAGCACTTTGTGACAACTGCTGTAGTAAAAAGGGCTTTATAAATACATTGTATTGATTGAAGGGGAAGATGGAAGGTCACAAGCCATCAAACAAAGCCGAGCTGCTTGAATTCTTGCGCCAGGAGTGGCATAAAGTCACCCAACATCAATGTGAAATACTGGAGGAAAGCATGCCATGATGCATGAAAACTGTTATTGAAAATCTGTCTAATTCCACCAGATAGTGATTTCTTAACTTTTCTTAAGTTAAAACACTAGTATTGTGTTGTTTAAAATTGAATATTAACTTATTTTCTTTGCATTATTCGATGTCTAACAACAGTACATTTTTGTTTTTGTTTTGACCAGTTGTATTTTTTTCTCTGAATTACAATATACAGTGCAGGAAAGAATGCTGATCAGAATCAGCTTTATTACCAAGTAGGTTTACCAATACAACAAATTTATTGTGGCGTTATGGTGCATGACAAAAAACAAAGTAAGTGGAATGTAGGTCGAACACTAAAATTAGACACAGTAAATATAAAATGTGCAAACATATACTGTATAGTAACAGTAAATGTTGTACGTTTGCCCACTGACCAAGAATTTATCAGTCTATAATTTTAATGGTAGGTCTATTTGAACAGTGTTATACCTTGATATGATTTTACTCAGTGAAATAAGTATTTGAACCCTTGGCAAAACATGACGTTTGGCAACTCGAAACGTCAGCTCCCTCCACAGATTTTCTATGGGATTAAGGTCTGGGGACTGGCTAGGCCAATCCAGGACCCTAATGTGCTTCTTCTTGCGTCACTCCTTTGTTGCCTTGGCCGTGTGTTTTGGGTCATTGTCATCCTGGAATACCCATCCACAATTCATTTTCAATGCCCAGGTTGAGGAAAGGAGGATCTAACCCAAGATCATCCCTTTGATGCAGTGTTCTTGGGGTCATAGGCAGCATTCCTCCTCCTCCAAACACAGCGAGTTGAGTTGATGCCAAAGAGCAACATTTTCTTCTCATCTGACCAAAACAATTTCACCCAGTTCTCTTCTGAATCTGAACCTAACATCCTGGGACAGCTTTTTGGTCTTGGCCATGGTGGAGAGTTTGGAATCTGATTGATTGCTTCTGTGGACATGTGTCTTTTATACAGGTAACGAAATGAGATTAGGAGCACTCCCTTTAAGAGAGTGCTCTGAATCTAAGATCGTTACCTGTATAAAAGACACCTGGGAGCCAGAAATCTTGCTGATTGATCAAAGACTTACTTCACTGAGTAAAATGCAAATCAATATATAACTTATTTGAAATGCGTTTTCTGGATTTTTTCGTTGTTATTCTGTCTCTCAATTTTCAAATAAACCTACCATTAAAATTATAGACTGATAATTTCTTTGTCAGTGGGCAAATGTACAAAATCAGCAAAGGATGATAATTTTGCAATGATATCTTTTAATTTGTATATAATTATGCCATAGGGACTGATGTTCACTAAGAAATCAACTAGAATGGTAGCTAGAGACCACTATTACAAACTGCCAATTCCTCTACAACAGCATACACTACAAAAACGAAAAACCTCAAAGAAGTAAAAAAAATACTAGCTAGCAACCAGGAAGCCTCAGCTAGCATTCTCAAGGGTAAGAATAACGTCAAATGCTGAGGTAGTATTCTTGGAACAGGTAATTCTATTTTTCATATTCTTCTTTATCAGGCATTGGTGAGGAACCACTTTTGGATGGGTGAGTACTTGCAAAATGCTGTAATTGTTTGTTGTTTTACTGAAAATCCTACATAGTGCAGCTTTAACAATGAATTTGCTTGGCTAGAACAGATTTCAGGGATCCGCAAGTTTAAGGTTTAGTGGGTCTGTCAAATTGAAATCACCATTAAAATATAATAACCCTTTAACATTGAAGTAGATCAACAGCTTACATATTAAGTTCATCTTGAATGAATGACCAATTAAGGATTTGGTTCCTGTTTCCGCATATATTTCTCCACAGGACTGTTGTACTTCCATTGTAAAATTATCATCTATGGGACCCTATAATTTCTCAATCGAACAGTCCCTTATCAACCCTCCCATTCATAATGCCCAAAAGAGCTTTTAGTGGTACATTGAGTTTATTGAAACATTAAATCTGTATCCCAGCCATAATGGAGTATTTTTAACCTTAGGTTTGCTGACATGCTGGGTTGGGTCACCCTTTCATCTACTGCCAATTATAGTCTCCTCTTGGGTGTGGATAGGTCCGGTCAGCAGAAGGAAAAAAATAGAACATAAGTTGTTGGGCACTGAAGTGCACAAAACATGTACATGCATGTGCTTTTTATATATATATATTTTAAAAGCGTTATTTTTGCACGTACGCAGAGTAGAAAATACAAATTTTGCAGCATTTTGATTATCTCTATATCCTCAATGTCTCTGTTACAAAGTTATATACTTGTTCTATGTTGTATTTTACAGTGCACATCAAAAGACAATAAAGACATATATAAACAGACAATATATCTGTTTATTTTTGAAGGCAGCTTTCTTAATTTTTACAATAGAAGCTGTTCTATCTTATAAAAATGTTATCAGCAGAGGAAAGGGCAGAATCAGAAGTCGGGCACTTTCATGGTAATTTGATAGTGGATTTCACCACAAAGCACAAGGACATTGATAGATTTGTAGATACATCCTGTAGAAAAGGAGGAAAAGCTAAGTTCTGTAAACATAGAAAGTAACCAAATTACACTGTCACAGTAACAAGAAGGCACATCAGAGATGTTGTTTCTTTCATATATATATATATATATATATATATATATATATAAAAAACTCCCTATAAACAGAAAATGCTTTACGCTGCTTTGTGGTTAGCACTTTTTAAAATACCAAAAATAAACTAGAATTATCTGATCTGGAAACATATAAAGTCTTCACTCCACCCTCCTCTGCTCTGTCATTAAGCTAAATATGACTAAACTTGGAATGGTCAGGGCTCTTATGTAGGCCATAAACATAAACAGAGGGCTTTGTTCAATCTGTGTTGCCGAACCATTAAGGATATAATATGCAATATTAATTTAAAATACATATCAGATTGAGCCACATATGTAAACTTCACTTTAAAAGCAGTCTCAACTGTTTCACATCTTATCCAGACAAACCTCATTCCACCATTATTAAGGGCTCAATTTAATGAAACATTAAATTGCAGTATGTGCCGAGCAACAATTCTTCCAACAGTCAAAATTACTTACAAACGTTTTTTAGGTACTGTATGAAAACATCCACTACCAGTATTACCATCTTGACAGACATGCTTTTTTCTCCACTGGTAATTCACAAGGTACGTCAGTTGAGAACCAATTAAATTGTTCTCTTGCTTCCACTGTTTGGAATATTTAGGGTGAAAATAAGATGAATATGTTAAATAAGACACTGTGTGAACATAACAAGGCGTGTTTCAATGATACTCAACCTAAGTTAAATAATTCTCAACTGTGCAACTCAGGAATTTAGAAAATTGCATATAATTTGATCTAATTTCAAAACTGGAAACAACTTTGAACATGTTCTAGGAATGTTTAATTATACCCATTGTAAAAGGGGTTTCTTGGCATAATATAGCAATTCTGTATAGACTAGAGGTACAGCATATTCCTTCTTTTTCATAGACCTGTCACTACATCTAAAATACCATAAATTTAACCAAAAATAATAAATTTCAAGAAAAGAGAATAGGGAGACAATCTGTATATTACATATACTACAGAGTATTTAGGGCCCCTTGTGTTTTATAAAACTATTATTATTCGGGGGTGACCATTACCTTTGAGGTACGGAAAAAAGGTACTATTAAAGCTTCCGAAGGTACACAAGTCAAGGACCATAATAGTGAGGGATATTACTTATTGAGGAAATAATACATCATGGCTTGTAGTTATTATACTAGGAATAGGTCTGCCAATGTACATTATGAGGTAAAAAGGCCTAAAATAACAAGAAAGCATAGTAGATTGGCAGAACCTGCCCCCTTGTGTTTAAGACCTGATACAGCAGAGGAACTTGCCAGATGCCACACTAGACTACATTTACTACTGAGTTAGAACAAGTCTAGCACAGTATTTCCTTTTATAACGTTATTAGCTGTTGTGATGGTGAAGTGTTGTGAAACAAAGGTTTAGGACTATAAACTGTAAGTCATGAAAAAAAGTTCAATATATAGTCTATTTAACAGCCAACTTAACCTAAAAATCCATGCAGCTATGTTCATTTTAAGAGTATAGGGTAGGTGTATGCGTATGTGGTATTTTTACAATTTTAATATTAGGTCAACAAGGGAAGAGCCACTAAACGTTATTTGAAGCTATGCATCTGTGGTAATTATCTTTATTTTCAAATTCATAGAACTGTTGGGAGATGTTCACACTGTCTGGAAAAGTAACTGTCTTGTCAAACACAGACAGGCTGAGTCAGGAAACATTTCCTCTTCTCAATGCCATCTTTGTAGGGAAATTATTTTTTTAAAGACACCAAAAACCTAAGATTCTGTTTGGTATCTGGATATTGAGAGGACATAGACAAAATAAACAGAAAATACACAGAGCTCATTATCTTAAATGTAATACATATTATTTATTATGGACAATAATATTTGTAAATTCTAGAATATTGGACTATAAGTTCTTTCACATAAAAAGGGATTTTCACATTAATGGAAAAATTATGAATTTGCATGGAACATGTGTATCAACATTTTGAAAATGTTGTATGTATTTGCGTCTAAACCTGTATCATTTTTTGCCAAAAGGACTAAAATAAGTTATAATCATCTGTCTAACCTGATGTGACATGCCTGCACTGGGCAGATCTGTCAACTAATTACAGCTTAGCACTGAGAAGGGAGGTACTTGTGTGGTGTTTTTTTTTTTTTATTGATGCAAGGGTAAGATATGGTATAAATACCCACATCATTGTACTGGCAGGCAGCAGATTCTCCAACTTGTTCCTAACCTAAGGATATACTGTGGCAAAAAGAGGACAGTGGTGCTGAAGATTTTTTTTATCCCTTTTGAAACTCGGAGAACTGCATGCCGGTACGTGTGATCCTGTTTGTGTCCTCTTCATTTCATGAGATAGTGAACACTAGGGCCCTACCATTGCCTGACACCTACTGAAAGTCTGGGAAAGATGGAAAATATGTTTGTGCCCTAGTAGAACCAAGCAGGATTACCAAAGTTCTAGAAGAAAATGAAGAGATCTGCGACTAATAATTCAAATGGATTTCAAAATGTTGTACTTAATTATGCAAATTAATCTGGAATGAGTGCAGGGAGAAAAAAAAGGTATTATAAATCTCTTCCTATTTCATTTGCAGATTTAACCTCAGAAAATGGAAGTACGAGTTCTCAGCATCTTCCTCCTCATTGGGGCCTTGACAGTTGTTCATGGTAGTGGTTCATATATAGTGAAGAAGGTGATGAAGACTCCCCATTACCAGCCTTACTCCGTAAAGAGCCATGGTAAGAATCAACATTCTATTCTACGTTGGCTAATATGATGCTTAATGTCTTTGAAACCCCTTTGATATGGTTTTGGTGGTCAATGCCATCATTCAGCTGTAGTCATTCAACGCAGCCCTTCCGCTATATATATCGTATATACTTTTTTACGCTTACTATTTAAGGATTTCACTGTTCAGGATTTCAATGTTCTTGCAGAGGAAAACACATGCATAAAATAGGTGGCAGTTAATTCAAGCTCTTGTCTTATTTCAAATGTTAGCATTTATCAGTAGTGTGTATCTTTGTAGGGTGTGCTGTTTAGTCATTTGCTCCTAGGATCTGAATCTTTATCCAATGGCTGAGTGTTTCTGACAGTTAGCACACTGTGTATGCACTTATGCGTATTTATGTCACTCCAACCCTTCACTTTTAACAGTAAACTTGTTATAATTCCAGGACTGATGGTTTATTACATGTATCTATTATTGATGATGTACAAATTGATTTATAATATCTATGATAAATAAATGCGGTAAAAGCCTAATTGAACTGTGGTACACCACCAGAATTCAAACTAGTATACATTAGTTTCACTTGACAGTTTTAAACCGTAGTAAATGTAAAGACTTTGTAGCCTTAATGCACAGATATAAATGAGTTAGAAGATCTGTGGTTCGGTCTATGAATTTGACAGAGATTTCAGCAGATTCCATAGTTGCATGATGTTTGGATGACCAGTTATAACTGTTTTCAACAGCTGGATTTTGAAATTGCTTCTGAATTACTATGTATTTTCATATTATAATTTCAAAAAGGCAAGTTCAGTATTGACTCTTTAGTGCTTTCTACAGATTTTTCCAATTTAAAATAATGTATAAAACGCCAATGTGTAAAGAAAAAGGACAACTTGAACTGTGTTTTACTTGTTGATGTTCTCTTTTTTGTAATTTATTAAACGTTTCCAAACCTATCTAATAGTAACAGTAGCATACCAGTAAGTCATATAGTTAGCTAAAGAAAGAGACACATTTTAATATTATATTCCGTTAATTGTATATAAATGCTTTTAATTTGGTTCATTTTGCAGCTCATATAATTAAGAAAGCCCTGAATACTCCATATAAAGTAGTGTATATAAATAAAGTAGTGTCTATAAATAATGTGTGCTTTAGTTACATATATTTCATTATTTGGATGAGTGTCAAAACATTTTTTATTATTGTAAACTAAGCCTTTGCATTTGACCAGGGAGAGACGTTATTTAAGGCAGAGGTCATCTGGCCACATTAATAAGAATTAAAAGGACTCCCTTTGTCTCAATACATTCTTCATCACAATATCAATCTGAATGGAACAGCATTGAGGGACAGGTCATATGGACAGATTGCCCAAATTATACATTAGCACTTATACATCAGCACGGATATGATTTCAGGCTAAATCAAATGTCAAAACAGTCTACTTTTATGGTCCAAAATGCCCCCCCTTAATCAACTCAAACAAATAAACCAGCATTCACTACTGCTTCGCAAGTTCATTTAATAAAATATTATTTCTCATTAAAAGTGGCACATTAGGTGGTCTAGTAGTCTTATCCTTGAGATCATATATACTGTTCAACAGTCAGTAGTGGTCCATGTTCACCCTGTCACTGAGCCTATTCTTTTAAATAGAACACAAAATAGATAATTCCCTAATTACTTACTAACAGATTCCTCATCAGTGGTATTTTTGTATTTCCTCACAGTGGTGTCAGTAGCAGGAGAGCCCGGTGCCCCAGGTGAGCCCGGCCCAGAGGGCCCCCCTGGCCCACCAGGCCCCGCAGGGGAAAGTGCTGTTGGACGGCCTGGACCAGAGGGCCCTGCAGGGCCACCCGGACCTGCTGGCTATTCTGCGTCTGGAAAACCCGGCTCCCCAGGTGGGCCAGGTAAACCTGGTGTTCCTGGCCTGCATGGTGAGAAAGGCGAGCCTGGTGCAGCTGGATTTCCGGGTCCCAGGGGTATGCCGGGACCTGCTGGAAGCCCAGGACCTGCTGGCATTTCTTCCAATGGCAAGCCTGGACCTTCTGGCCAGCCTGGAGCAATGGGACCAAGGGGGGAGACTGGTCTTAAGGGACATCCTGGTGTGTCTGGTTTGCCAGGCGCTAAGGGTGATAGAGGAGTGGGAATCCAAGGTGCTCCAGGTGAGCCAGGGGCTATTGGACCTATGGGACCTGCCGGGGAGCCAGGCTCATCTGGAGTTGGAAAGCCAGGTAAGCCAGGTATCCCAGGTGAGGCAGGAAAGTCAGGGTCCCCTGGTAGAAATGGGACACCTGGACCCATGGGGTTGCCAGGTGCTAAGGGCCACCCTGGAGCTCCTGGAGTTGGTTTAGCCGGAAAACCAGGTGATAATGGGGCTCCAGGTATGCCTGGTCCAGCTGGACCTAAAGGTCATCAGGGTCCAACTGGAGCAACTGGTGCACCTGGTATTCCTGGATATGGTAAGCCAGGAGCAAATGGAGAGAAGGGAGAGAGGGGAGTAGTAGGAAGCCCAGGTACAACCGGTCAGAAGGGCGAGCCAGGACCACAGGGATTCACAGGTGCTACTGGTGCTACTGGACCCATGGGCCCCGCGGGTTCTCAGGGAACAAGAGGCTTTCAGGGAGATACTGGAGCTATGGGTCCAAAAGGTGACACAGGTGCAATTGGGCCCCAGGGGCCAAAGGGATATAAAGGAGATCAGGGGGCACAAGGTTTCCAGGGCAAGCAAGGTTATTCAGGGCCAGCAGGCTCACCTGGTGCCAGAGGAGAAACTGGAGCTACAGGTAACAAAGGTGACACTGGCCACACAGGTGCAACCGGTTCTCCAGGTCTCCCAGGACCAGCAGGGCCCAAAGGTTTCCCAGGGCGTAATGGTGAGACAGGTGAAGCTGGAGCTTCTGGACCCCCAGGTCCCAGAGGACCTGTTGGGCCTGCTGGTTCTGCAGGTGCACCTGGCCTTAAAGGACACCAAGGGCTCCCTGGCACACCTGGGCCAGCTGGACTGGCCGCTAAGGGAATCCCTGGTCCCCAAGGACCTCCTGGGCTCCCTGGTGCTGATGGTCAGGATGGAGGTCAAGGCCCTGCCGGTCCTCCAGGCCCTCCTGGTCCTCCAGGTGAGGTCATGTTTGAGAAGGGGATGGAAATTGGTGAGGTCATGATACCAACCCTTGTCAAGGCCCCTGTGTCTGCTTTCTCAGTTTTTCTGTCAACTCCTTATCCTCTATCTGGGGAACCTATTAAGTTTGACAATGAGGTGTACAATGCAGAGAATCACTATGACCCTACCACAGGTCAGTTCACTTGCCAGGTACCTGGTGTCTACTACTTCTCATACACAATTCATGTGAATGGGGCTCATGCTCTAGTGGCTTTGTACAAGAATGACATGCCGGTCATCTTCAGCTATGATGAGTACAACAAGGGCTTCCTTGACCAAATGTCTGGTAGCACTGTTCTTCTGCTTGATGTGAATGACACCATCTATCTTCAGATCCCAGATGAAGAGGCCAATGGCGTCTTTGCTGCTGAGAATGTCCACTGCACTTTCTCTGGCTTTCTTATTGCTTCAACGTGATACATTATCTCCCAATAAGCACACTAATCTAGAAGCTCTTTCTTAAACAAGTAGACTCTGTCAATCCCAACCAGGTGGATCTCTCTTTTTTGAGGAATGGAAGCATCTCAACTTGAAAATCTAATAAATGGGAGCTAGGAGGAAGGAATTAATTTATACAACAGGTTATCAGGGATGGAAATGCAATCAAGAAATTTGCCAATAATTCAGAATATTCTGATTTGTGATTAAAGAAAATGTGTGAAATGTAGACATGTTGTATCCTGAAAAATTCTTATTTCACAATCTTTCCTTTGTTAGTGATCACAGCAAGGGATTGAAGTTTTGCGTATGTCTATGTTTTTGTACAACCTCGATTTTCTGACTGATTTAATTACCTTATAAAAAATAGACAATTACTTTCTGTGCAAGCTGTTCCTTGTAACTGACATGAATATTGTGAAATTGACATTTTGATCATTCAAAATAAAAGATATAACACCACACAAAACCCTGTAATAGAAACAGTTATTCAATAATATGGTTGTATCATCAAAGTATCATCATTATGTCTTGTAAAGCAAACATGTTTGGTTTGAGTGGGAGCTTTTTAAGAACAAATTACAGTTCCAGTACAGGTATGAAAAATACAAGTTCTCCAGAGATTATAGATGTTCGCAAGAGCAAATAGTCAAGCAGAGGTGAGGAAAAGAGAGCCTCCCACAACCCCGCTCTGACTTATATCCCAAAAACATATTTTGTTCGAATTGGATAGTTATGACAACAAGAATTGTCCTAAATAATTTTATTATCTACTCATATGGTTTTATAGCATAGCCTTCTGGTTCAGTAGTCAGACCAGAGATAAACATTTGTAACAAAAACATTTTGATAAAAGCCCATGACCATAGAGTATAGGCTAGGAAATACACAATTATAAATGTTTATACTGCATAGCTGGTGTTTCCAAAAAGCTCTATTTTGGACTTATCTAAACAGAAGCCTGTCCGACTAAAAGGTCCAGTAATGCTGTGCAAACTGTAGGCTTTATTATGGCAACCCTTCTAAACAAAGCGTAGTTATGTAGGTGGTGTCAGATTGTAGTTTGAGACATTCTGCCCCAAGAACCAACTGATCTCTGCAATTCTCCAGCTGTGTTCCTTGGAGATTCTTAGGTCTCTTCCAAGCCGGTTGTTAAAATCTCCAGTTGCTTTAATCCTCCTAATTATTGCCCTGATTTTGGAAATGGTAATTTAACATTTGAGCTACTTTCCTATAGCCATTTACCATTTTCACAAGTCTTTTCCCCTTTTGCTCATATTTACCTAGAGTACAAGTAATAGTGGAGGGCACAGTAACTCAATATAATACACTGTTCAGAAACATTAAGAAAACACAATCATCACCAATAGCACCAAGCAAAAAAAACGACACTGGTTTTGATGCAAATGAAAATTACATCAGGTACACTGGAGAGGCAACAGAAAGACGACCCCATGGTTTGGCAGGGGGTGGCCACAAACTTTGTTCTCTCCTTATCCCTACTGACAGATTCTTCTTTGCATTTTGCTAGTGTCCCTGTCACTACTGGTCACATGAGGCGTTACCTGCTGCCAATTTAGCTTGGCAGCATTTTTTCCCCATTTAGTTTTCTTCATTGCATTGCAAGCATTAACAGGCAAAACAAACCTGTTTATAATTATTCCATCATTTATTTGCATTTGTCTTACATTCTCATTACACAATAAACATCAGTTACAGCAAATGCATCTAGATTCTAGGCCTGTGCCCTCCTTGACTCAATACTTAGTACACTTAAATTTCTTAATCTCTCATCTGATACTGTGGACCTAAGATAAGTTTTCACCAGCTTTAGTGTAGAAAACCTCTGTTCACAAGAAGCAGTACTAACAGGGATTGAAACAGCTATTTTGCACAGTTTAAAGAGCTTAAATAATTTCTTTATAAGGCTCAATGAATAACGCTAGCTCGACTATACTGGAAGGTCTCTGCATGCCACTCTGTATTTTCCCTTGCAAAATTATTCTGAACTAAGTGGTTCATGCCCCAAAATCACACAGAGTCCGATTGTTTTGAATAATTAAGCCAGGGGTGGATGTGGTACCAGGCTGCCTTGAAGCTCCTCCTCCTGTCCCCCATCAGAGTTCTGGGGTAAATGTTAATCACTGGCTGCACCTGTGGTTCTTCCTGGGATTTGCTGATATCTGTCGAAGAAAACAACTACAATTAAAAGTAACTCTTTCAGACACATAGCATTGCAATCAGACAAATTATGAAATATACACTGCTCAAAAAAATAAATGCAAAGCTGAAGACACACATTGGGCCTCAATTACCAAAATATATTAAAGATCAAAATCTTTACTGTACATTGTGTAATACCTTGACCAAACTACATAATGGTCACATCCAGTGCACCTGTTGTCAATTGCATTTGCACCAAAACAGGTGCGATGATTCACAATTGCTAATGCTTCCTAACATGACAAATTAATATCCCTGAAACTTAGACTTATACTTATACTGTGATGATTAAATGTCCCCTTAACTTTGAGTGTATCACAAAACTAATAGGTTAAATGAGATCAGTAATTTTAATTATAAACCAACTCCTTTGTATACAACATATACGCTGACTAATTGCATTGCTTAGTAGCCACAGATTTATTTTCCACATCACAAACCTGGTTCAGACAGAATTTCTGGCTTCTCTTTTCTTTGAAAAAAGGACATTATGTCCCTTTTTCTTTTCACTTTGGTGACTATAAAGAACAAAAGCAATGGGGACCAAGCGTATTACTTCAATAACTGATAATAACTGACATACTAGGTAACTAGCTTTTATGGCCGAGTGTGGTTGAAGCAAAACCACTCAGCACCATGCCTTTGTTAATAATTTATTTGATCCTTTTCACACTGCCATACACGTTGCTTGACTGTTACAATTACCAACAAAACTAAACCAAAATCAATTCAAACGAATCAAGCAATTTGATTATTCACAAATAAAGTAACACACAACTAGATTAACATTAGCTGATCTAACGTTACACTTCGGTGTATTTAATAGTAAACTAGGTTACAAATACAACACATTAAACATTTTGCTCACCTCTATTTCCTTTTTGCTTGAAACCAAATATTTGCGCGGAACTTCTAAATAGAAAAAGCTTGCAGACCCACGTGGTACGATACTGTTGTGTTGCGCCTAAAAGAGTCCCACTAGAAAATGTGGTTACATTAGTTCTGCTTTGCGACTGTTTTACGGATGATGGAAACATAAGAAAAAGATCGCAAACATTTATTATTTTAGACTTCACATTTTGGGGGGCCACAGGGGGGTAATCAGACCCATTGTCAGACCTTACGCTGGTGTAGGGGGCCCTCGATTCCACCAGGTGCAGCCTGGATGATGAAGGCATTGACTGGCCCTCACGTTTCCCAGACCTAAATCCAATTAAGATTGGGACGTTGTGTATTAATACATCCAACACTGCCAAGCAGCCATTGCAGAACAGGAACACCCCAAAAGAGCTGCAGTTTTGGTGAAGATCTTATCCATTTGTCTAGCCATCACAGTTTGACCCTTGTCGAAGACTCTCAGATCCTTACGCTTGCCCATTTTTTCTGCTTCAAACTCTTTGAGGACAAAATGTTCACCTGCTGCCTAATATACCCCACCCCCTAACACATGGGTGGGCAAATATTTTGGCTCGGCTGCCACATCAGGATTTTGAAATGAAATGGAGGCCCACATTTGTTTTTGTAATTTGTTAATCATAATTGATTTGGAGGCCAGAAAAGGGCATTGCGTGGCCCGGATGGGACAGCCTCACGGGCCGCATTTGGCCCTCGGGCCGTAGTTTGCCCACCCCTGCCCTAACAGGTGGTATGAGGACAAGATTATCAGCATTATTCACTTCCAGTGGTATCCACATGTCAGTGGTCATAATGTTATTGCTGATCGTTCTCCTTGTATTTTTTTGAGCAGTGAATTGTGTGTAAGAATATAAATTGAAAAGGCTGTAATACAGTACAATTGAGAAGTGTTTATCCATTCAAGCCTCTTTTTTAATTGTTGTCTGTGTGCTTCTGTAAAGCTTGTTAGTTGTTATTCAGGATTTCTGCAGGTTTTAGCAATTTAAATGATTTTTTAATGATTATTACATTTATTGATTTTTAAAATGTAATTTAAGACTAATTTCACAACAACGCCCCACGCAAAGAGATACATAGTGACACCAGTTCTACTGAAGTACCTGTCATTGTTAGAGCTGTACGCCTACTGCTAACTGCAGCGTTACTGACTTGGACTGTGACCAACCAATCAGAATTGATGAATGCTGTGTGTTTTTTGGAGGATTTTCTCAGCATTTTTGTGTTTCTCATACCTCATATAGGTTTTCACAGATGTAATTTTCATTGTGCAAAGTTAGAAGAGACTTCTTGCAAAAACCACAATGGGCATCGTTTTCTATCTGTTGAACAGATTTCAATCACAAAGCAAAGATGAGCTAAATTACCTAGCTTGGTAATAGTTAGCTACATTGCGAAACAACAGCGTTGGAAGACAATCAGCCAACTCTCACGAGTGTCTTTCTGACATCTAACATTCTGAATGAAATTGTGGTAATGTGTGCATCGTCTTTTCACAATGCCAAAAGTACTTAACATTAAGAAATGTAACCCTTGTGCATCTTGGGTTAGCATTTCCATGTCATATCTTGACATTTTGGCCTCTCAAGAGGTCATATTTTATATTTATGATGTGAAATATTCCGAATTTATGTGAAAAATGCCAAAGCTAATGTGTTTGGTTTTATTGAGGAAGCATAGTACAATGTAATAGGTTGCCTGTTTTACACTGTATGTGAAAACAGGCACCTTCACATATAATATAAATATAAAATATACAATATACTGACAAAATATAACATGATATAATGAACATGTCATGTCTGGTACCAGGTATTCCAAGTTGTTGTCCTCAGAAGCTGTATGTAGATGTTTCACTCAAAATGGCCAAATGGGCTCTCAGTATCTTTTCTGTCATCAAGTACTTACAAAAAGCCATCACTAGGTGGCAATCCTCCCTTTTTCTTTGAAAAAAGTTATTTTTCCACAAATATATAGTTGTTGGCTGCCATTGTTTTACTGCATTATCTGACTGATTTATGCATTTCAAGGCTATCTTAACAGTTTTTTTTAGAAGTGTAATTTTTGGGGGTTTTCCGAAACTCTAACTTTTACCGTTTCGGAGTAATCAATTAAAATGTCAAGCGAAATACATTATTCCTTCAATTCTGATGGACCATAAAGGGTTAGAAGGAGAAAATATAATTTGAGGCTAATCAAGGCCTTTTATTTAGGTAAATTAAGTTAACCCTTTAGATCCGTTGACGGCATTCATTTAGATCCCATAGCGGCCGTTGACGGCATTCCTTTAGATCCCATAGCGGCCGTTGATGGCATTCCTTCAGATTCCATAGCGGCCGTTGACGGCATTCCTTCAGATTCCATAGCGGCCTTTGGCGGCATTCCTTCAGATTCCATAGCGGCCGTTGGCGGCATTCCTTCAGATTCCATAGCGGCCGTTGACGGCATTCCTTTAGATCCCATAGTGGCCGTTGAAGGCATTCCTTTAGAATCTCATAGCGGGCCGCCACGGCCAAAGCCGGCAGTGTTTCTTTAACAATAATACTTGGGTAAATAACACAATCTACCTGACAAAAACCTGTAACTTTATTCCCTTGGATGTTGTTGTTAATAAGACACCAGGTGAAGGGTATGCTGTCATTTGACTTGCGTTTTAATATTTTCTTTACTCAATACACACAAAAACGGCCTCGGCTGTTAAAGTTAGAAGAGGCTGTTTCTGTGTTGCTTGGTGGTGCAAAGTTGGAAACGTCCTTGCTCTTTAAAAGCGATAACGATGGAAACTGCGTACATACGTGTGGTATTGTACATATGTTGTGAAATGTTTTTTTTTAGATGGAAATAACATCCCTTTCATAATATCTTGATAGGCGAGCTCAGCTGTGGAGCTGGATTTTTTTTTTCCTCAGTATGGGTATTGTTGAGTTCAAATCTGCTTTCCCCCGAGTCCGAATCAGAGAATGTCCACACAGTCAAGTCTTTCCAAAGTAAACACCTTTATTACAGATAATTATCCAGAGATCAGTCTCCTCCGTAAGGCAGAAACAGATCTGACTCTCTTTCACCTGGACCCAGCTTATGTACAGCCCCTCCCACCCCTCAGTTATTGGATAGAATTGGTTAAGTGTGCTTCCTGGGTGGGCGTGTCCCTTCTTGCAGACCCCCTCACTGTCCGTGGGGCCATCTGGTGACATCGGAGACAGACGAAGAAGACAGTTGAAGGGGGGGCTGGCGCCAGGAGATCTGCCCGGAGATATCGCCTAAATTGTGTTCACTCTTGCTCTCCTGTGTTCCCTGTCCGTATCAGGGTCAGTGTGATAAGCCAACAGACAATAAACCAGGTCCCCCTATTCCCCCTTGATCTCTTGACTTAGGGTCCTACTCCTGGAATGTACTAATTAACATTTTATCACCCCAGGCTGGCTCTCTTTGAGTTTCCCCCACAGGCACAGTTTGTTTATAATAGCACACACTTTTTACTAAAATATTCCACAGTATTTAGTGGTGTAGTTGGCTAATTAGATGGATGTTTTTTTGCATTACTCCTGATTTCATTCATCAATGCAAACTGCCATAGATTACTAGACAACTAACTGTCCGGTTCGGTTCATCTATCAGACTAGAAATGTTGTTAGGCAATATAGAAACGGACCAAACTGCTTGCAGTCTAGTTAGTTTATGAGTTTATTAGACAAATTGTGTAGTAGCAAATGTGTAATGCCTTCGCAGAGGAAGTAGAGGAGGACGAGTGAGAGTTAAATTTTCATTACAAGCATTTAGAAAACAATATATATGATTATGTTAATGTGGTGTCAAATTATAGATGAGGGTGTGCTCTCATCTATAGTTAACTTGTAAAGTTAACTTGTAATTTTTTCTTAGTTTTTGTGCTATATCTATTTGTTTGAGGTGGTTTGTGGAGGTTTGGAACGCTGCTGTCATTGAGTCAGCCGAGCGCTTGCAACTTTTACCCACTATGTGCCTCAGCACTCGTTGTCAGCAACCGTTCTGTAACGTAAAGTAGTCTGCCACTTCGTGGCTGACTTGCTGTGGTTCCTAAACGCTGCCAATACGCTTTCAAATGATGTGTCACCTTGAAAATAGTTAAAGTAGATATGCTGTTGATTTATCGGACAGATTTTAAACTTAACCAAGTACAAATCAGAAAGTCTCATGGCAGACAATGACGCTCTAAAACATGTAAGTTGTTTTGTGATGCTTTCATTTGGTCTGCATTTTTCAGTCTGGTTTGGAAGACAAATTCTGGATAGAGTTTTTGGCTGCTGGAGGCCGGTTGTTTTGTGTTCCTTTTCACCTCAGCTGACACTTGCAAACAACATTTTTATCTTGTCCATCTCTCTAGTAAAATCGGTGTCCATTGTTAAATCTACTAACTGATTAACTGAACATTTCAATGCCAACAGTTACAGCTGCATGGTGCTCTTCATCGCTAGAACATAAACTGTCGTTCAAGTTGTAATCCAGGCCCACAATGGTGTCTTATTCTTTTTTGTTAACACACTGTTTTTAGTTAGGGGCAAATACATAAAAAACAAGCCCACAATTTGCAAGTATTCAAAATATGTTTTGCATCCTAGCGTGATTTGAAGAATGCTGACATGCGGATCATTTAACATGCACTTGTCACAATTACAGTTGATTGTGGAATATCTAGGAGGAAAAAAAATGACTTGTTACAACAGCAGAATCCTATTATAGTACCCCGCTATAGTACCCCACTCAAATTCAGTAAGCATTTTAGAACAACCCATTCTTTCACAAATGTATAATTTGTACAATTGTAAAATCATAGCTAGGTGCTTGCTTTTCTAGACCTGTGGCAATGGGACTGAATGAAACCCCCAAATTCAATGATTAAGCGTTGTGGCCCAATACTTTACCATATAGTGTACCTTTTCAGAAATATGATACTATAGTGAATGCTTTTTGTAGTAGCTAGCCTATGTTTGGTGGGATCACCATTGGCAAAACTACAGAAGGTGTGCTGATCAGGCTTGTTGGTCAGTCGATCAGCCTCAAGTAAAGATCCATTGCCCATAAGCAGTTAAAAAGCTTTCAACTTGCTGTTCGTTGCTGGACCCTCAACTGTAACATAGGAGCCGTTTTGTCCTCCATGTACTGCTGGAGGACTGTCTATAACAAAACAACTGGAGGTGCACTGCTTTTCAATAGCCAGCGGACTAGTAACAATGTATCTGGTATTATGGGGTATTGCGTGGAGATAGTTGAAGTACATTTTGATTTAATTCATTTTAGAAAAAGGCAATAATGTAAAAGAATTGGAAAAAGTTAAAGGGTCTGAATATTTTCCAAAGGCTTTGCAAATGGCAAGGCAATCTCTAAGCATATGAAGATTTTTATACAAAGAGGTTTATCCAATATATTGTACACACAGAAGTTTGCAGGATGTAAAACCCAAATGAGTTGTATTTCTGGGCATATGCCTAAAAATGCAAAACGCGAGTACTGGTTAGTATAGTGAGTGAGAGAGTTGTGTGTTTGGGAGATTTGTAGCACTAATCCCTTTTTTTGCTATTTCTAATTTTACATTCGGTCTTCTATCACGCATCTAGTTTAGTTGTTCAGTTTGTTCTTTCTGTGTGTTTATACCACTTACTGTCATGCACCAATACACCATAGCAAATTCATTGTGTGGGTAAAGCCAATAAAGCTGATTCTGATTATGTGTGTATGTGTAGTTTAGTTAGCCTTTTCTTTTTTCACTTTTTATGAAGCCTAAGCATGCAATGATGTGTTCCTATAATGGCAGCATCCGACCCAGGCACTGCCTCTGCCTCCCAGTCTCTGGTGGTTAACCGGACTGATCTCCAGGGGTTCTGTATGGCTTTGTGCGCGGACTTACCCGCCCTCATTGCTGCCCAAGTGCAGTTGGCTGTCAATACAACACTGAGGCTGGCTATTATTGCGGAAAATATCAGGGTCGCTGCGGAGACACAGGGGCTGAGTATTTAGGACGGGCAGAATGAGTACAGTGACCGGCTCGTCACATTGAAGGAAAACGGTTGTGTGCCTTTACTTATTGGAGGGATTAATGCAGTGAAAATTAATAGTCTACCTAAATTACTTTTCATTTTATTCCCCATTTACTGAGGACCTATTTTATGTCGATTGACCAGGCCATCGCCTCATTCATATGGGTAAGTAAGGTACCTAGAGTCAGTAGATCTTTACTTCAGTGATGCACACTTAGTGGAGAACTGGCTTTACCATACTTCCTGTACTACTACTGGGTGGCCATTTGTCAGAAACTGCCATTCTTGCTAAATGCTTTAGATTTCCCATGGTGTCTTGAGTCCCAATCCTGCACCAATACCTCTCTCCCTGCTCTGCTTTGCTCTCCTTTTCAGACACCCCCTTCTCGCTATACTGGCAACCTTATGGAACCTCTCCACCCTTAAGATTTGTCTCCAGGGCCCTATTGATAGGACCCATGAATTTCCCCCATCCATAGTAGATACTGCCTTCTCCTTGTGGTCAAGAAAATGTATTGGGATCTTCCAGGACATATAAGGTGAGAGATGTTTTTTTTAAGCTGAGAGACCTTGCCTCAAGGTGTTCTTTGCCTCCATCACACTTTTTCCACTACATTCAGATGTCTCCTCCCAATTCCCTAACTTCCTTACCCCACCCCCAAGTAGACCCTAGGATGCTGTGCTGTCTCTCCTACACCATCAGAGAGGGTTAATCTCTCAGATCTACTCATGCATCATGTCTCTGGACATACACTCTACTAACAAGACTAAATCTGCCTGGGATTTTTGGTCTCACAAGCCATGAGAAACAAATGCAAGATATGACTCAGAACATGGGTTCAAATAAACATAACGTGTCTAACAAAATTATGTTCCTTCAATGTTTGCTGCTGTGTTGTCTTCTCTTTGAGACCTGTCACTTCATGTCTGACATCTGAGTCTTAAAGACATAAGTGGAATGCCCTCTCTACCATTTGAGCTTTCCCCCATAAGACCACTGAGCGGCCAAAAAAGGCCTGACAAAGTGGCAGCAGAATTAAATCCTGGCTAAGAATAAACTTTGGCTGTGGGAGGATAAGGTTACCTTAAAGCCCCCCAGTGCTGTTCTGATCTATACCCATGTGAGGCACCTATAACACTAGACGAGCACTGCAAAGGGATCTACCATCTCTCTCCAGCCCTAAGCTTAGCTCCCCCTGCTGCTGTTTTAATCATATTTGCCATCAACCTTATACCCCTTTCTGCAATGCTGCCTATATTTCATCCAACTGGATTTTTTTGAGCAACCAATAAGTTGCATTACATTTATTGAATGGTATTTTCATATTTCTTTGATCAGGATTTTATTAATCAGTTTTTGACTTTGTGTGCTTTCCAAAGGAATTATTTGAACGTCTTCATAACAACATGCCGGAAGCATCTGTTGAAGGTATGTCTTTCAAAGCATTACTCTGCTAATTAACATTGTCAGGTGCAGAATGATTTACTAAAGCAACACATTGCTGACCCAAACAATGGATATTATTTTCTCTAGTATCACATTGAGCAAATCTGTTTAAAAGCTGTTTGCAAGGGGACTTTATATTTTTTCACAACTATTTGCAGTTTTGCATTACAGTTTAATGAATCTTTCTCAAATTAGCTTTTTTACTATTTTAGCTGAAGAAAGTTTTTAAGACATAGTGTTTGAATATAGAGTATTCAACTGTATATGCACTATTTATGCATGAAAACATGTGTTATTTATGACTTTAAAAGGGCTGTATTGCTCATTACCATCTATTATATAGTGCGGTTTAGAAAGAAGTGAATTAGGGAATGTCTTGAATACAAACTTCTACACATGGTAGCAGTTTTGGAACACATCGGCATGGAAATAATTGTAGAGTATAATATGAACTGACAAAACATAACAATGATGTCACATTGTTTTGTGTTATCTTATAGTTTATTATGAGAAATAATGACAACAAGCAATTTAAAGAATAATGTTAAATTAGGCTTTTAGAATGTAAACACATGTTTAATATGGCTAAGCAAGATATCCATATTGGAAAAATTGCCCTGTGCTAATTCTAGTGATGGGCTACTCGACACTCACGCCAGATACTGTGCCGATCTTTTCTACACTCACTGCATTGGAACAATGTCACGTCACAGACAATTTACTGTACATATACAACGCAGGCCTTTTCAGAAATCTGTAAACTAGTCAGCTCCAGCCATTCCTTTCTCTGCCCCTGTTTCAGGATAGTTATTGTAGGTTTAGTTACAGTGGTACGCCTTTGCCTAATCAGGGGTCAAAATGTTGTGAATTACTTGAATATGTAAGTCTACATATAGCCTAATCTACATTAATATGTGGGCCTACCTATCTTAATATATAGCGCCAAGCTCATTTTGGCCTCTTGGGGGGGACTCCTCTGTCTGTATTCCTCTTTCTGTTATTTGGCATGCTGTAAGCAAGCATGTGTTTCCACTGACTATTAAGCATACAACTAACTATCATTAACTTAGCATGTAATCTAGTTTATGTAGGCCTTTAGGTTTCAAAATATAAATGACATTGAAGGGAGGGATGTAACAAGACATTACAACCGTCCCAGTTTCACTAGTCATGACACTTGTCAGTTATTTATATTTTTTGCTTACAAAACAGTGATTCTAATAATGCTTGTTTGGATTCCCATACATTTGATCTCGGGATAGTATCCAAAGAAATACATCTTATAAAAAAGTTAAATCTTTCCTTAAAAAGGACAACTGATAGATTTCTTTGAAAGTTTCAATTGTGGAGAGTGAGAGTAATCACATTAGCTTGATTCTGATAGGAGGAATTCAAGGTGTTACAACTGTCCCTGGTCTCCCCTACTTTTAATACATTATTAACAATGTTGGTACTACAACTGAGAGCGAAGTTTACTAGTGGCTCTAGGTGTTCAAATCCTGATGATCTTTTGGGATTTTTTTCTGGTTGAAACTGCTATTTGTTGTTTTGAATTTATTCCGTTCATTTTGTGCATCATATGACTCTGCACTCATCATCCAAAACCTTATATTGGATGCTTTGTTGAAAAAAGCATATTGGAAAAGAATTGTGGATGTTCCAGGCTTTTCAACACATTGTATCGGACCAATGTCTCAAGTAGTGACTGGCTGATATATACGTGACGTGATATTTTTAACGAAACCAGGAGACTTAACTGCCTTAGGCTTTGAAGTGGAAAGTGGCAATACTAACAGCTTTGAATGATTTGCATAAATTTGTTGCCTGGTTAGTAGAAACTATTTTTAAGTGCTTGTTGCAAAGCGCATGTTTCCATGGTTATCTGGCGCCGAACCCTATTAAATATTTAAAGTAGAAACTTTCCATTTATGATTACAGCAATAGTGATGTAATAGTGCTGTAGACAATTGAGAGACACATAGGTATGGTTGTTTTTTTTCTCCAATTATAAAACAATGCTGTTTTTCAAATAACGTCTCATATACTGCAAAAGGAATCGTAATGAAACCCTTTTCATCCACATGCTTTTATCATTCAAAATATTATAATGAAGGAATGGTTAAATGAAAAGGAAACAAGAAACAAGGGATATGAACCCCACATTTCACTTTCAAATTGACACACACCAAACTGTTGAGACAAACTACTTTCCAATGAAAAGGGAAATACATATTTTATCATTTTTAATCAACTTTTGCTAATAAACAAATGCAGTTCCGGCCGTAAGATTTTGGGGGCCTCTCCTCCCTTAGTGGTCCAAGGCTCACTAGCAGTCTGGGGCCCCCTAGCACTTGGGGCCCCTAAGCAACCGCTTATGTTGCTTATGCCAAGAGCCAGCCCTGAACAAAACTCATAAAACAGAATGATTTAGGCTAAGAACTAATCTGTCACACCTGCAGTTTTACACATTTCTCTACTAGAGATTCTTTCCTGTCACATGACAAAAAGGCTGCTTTTAAACTGATGCTCAAAGTCCTCATACTTTTATTGGGGCCAGAAGTAGGAGAACATTACATTGGAGTTGTTAAAAGAGCACTCCATCCTGAGGGGGATCTTAGATGGTGTATAAAGTATCTGTTGTGTAATTCGTTGAGAACAAAATGACGTAACAATGGTCAGTGGAAACCAAAATCACCAACTTATTGAGGGCTGGATTTAAACTCATAATCAAAGTAAACATTTGAAATTACAGGCTTTTCCGTCCTCACATGCTCCTGCTGAGATGGCAGATGGTGTCCTGGGGAATGTCCTCCAAGACCTGGATCAGGGCATCAGTGATATAAATCAATCTCTAGACCATGAGAATCATGAATCAAACATGCAGACAGGCTTGCATGAAGAATGACCAGCATGTGACAATGAAAACTTACAAGTGTGAAGAACATGCAGGAGAGTTTCATGTTGGAGCAGCTGCAGGGACTTTTGGTTGAATGAAAAGTTCAGAAAGCAGCCGCGGCTGGAATAGGAGCGCATGTGCAGCTGACGGCTATTTGGCAGCAGGAGTAGGGGGTAGCAGGGCCGATGCGGAAGTAAGAGTCCTTTAGAAAGATGAAAGAAGAGAAGAGAGCTAGGGTAAAGTCCGTCTTGGGTGGGATGTTGGGAGACTGATGCTTGGTAGCAGACCTAGGGAGGGAAGGAAAACTGATGGACCTGCATGAGTGTGGCATTAGGCAATCTAGATTTGTACAACCTATACACCCAATATACAGCTTTTAAATTAACCTACTATTTTATCATTTGAAAAACTTAAAACATACCATCAAGCACATGAATCAGTAATAATAATGTCCAATTGGTACTAGAGACTTGTGTTGCCAGGAGAGCAGAAACCGAAACCTGTTGTCATGTCCTGGCTGGGAGCCCCTAGCCTACTCTATGCTTTGGGGCTCGCAGTCAGGGCATGCCACCTAGAGAGGCCTCTAGCCCTCTCTATGCCGCTGTGGGCTCCCCAGTCAGAGTAGCTGTGTTCAGTTGACTCTGATTGGGGAGCCTACTTAGGTTAGGCTACAGCCACACAATAGGTGTGGTTGATTGTTTGTTCAGACCTTCTTAACGACGTTCACGGTTTGTCTTGTTTAATTCTCATTCATGTGGATACGCTACACCTTTTGCTTTGTAAGTTCAACGTCTGTTTTCATGTTTAGTTATAGTCCCGTTTTGCTGTTTACTTCAGCACCTTTTATTTTGTTCACTGTGTAGTTCGTGTTTTGTGTTTGTGGATTAAAATCACCATTTCCCTTTCAACAATGTCTGCATTTGGTTTGGCAACGCACAACAGCCGTGACACCTGTCCTTCCTGCGTCTATTTGAGATGTTTTTATGTTTTATTTATGGCCAGGACTTATTAGAAAGAGAGGCTAGGGGGACCAATAAAGGGCAGACATTCGAAACTCAGTCACCAGGGAGAATGTGTTGTCCAGAGTCGGGAGTTTAGACATCTACAACAGATTCCAGAACGTAAGACAGTCCTGTGGCCCTGTCTTATTTTATTTTGCTTGACTGACTTGATTTGTGGCAGACTTTATTAATTCCTCTTAGAAAATGTTCAGTGTGAGGATGTAGACCTATGTAACAATTTCCAAGAAGTCATATGAGGTGGTTGTGGTGAGGTTTGACTTTGGAGACAGCGCCAACTGAAGACCTATTTGTAAATAGAATGCATCAGTAGTTGTGGCCCGAAAGCCATTACTGTCATGCATATTTGTGCCTTTTTGCACTTATTTTATGTAATCATACCAACTGCTGAAACACTAATAATAATAACCATGGGTAACAATACCAATATTGTTTTACCAGTAAAATGCTGTAAGACTAATAACAATAAACAACAGTAACAATAATTAAAGCTGCAAGCAACATTGAACGTGTTTCAGCATTGTGGACAAAGCTGTCTTTTATTGTCAAAGTAATCCAAACAAAGTCAGACAAGTGCCACACTCTGAAACAGTGGCCAAAATAATGTAACACCCGGGTTGATTTCCTAATTCCATTGACTTTGAATAGGAAATGTTTGTTAAACAAAAAAATAATTTTCTGTAGCATGATAAAGAAATGTCAGTTAAGAAATGATTGTCTCAGACACCTCTTATAGTGTGTAACATCTCCAGGAGGTTTTATGTCTCTGAATTATATAGTAGATTGCCTGTACAGCAAGTTGCAGAGCAGCTGGATATTCCATTTGGGATTCATAGTCTTATACATTTTCAGACACATCTGTCAAATTCAATTGCTGATTGCGGCCATTCATCCAGGTGGAGCTAATGGGTACCAATAGCAAATATGTTCCATGTGAAGGCATGAAATTTTGCACTACTTTTTCATTCAAGTCAAAAACGTCTTGTGCAACATCGCCCCTGTGTGGTTGATAAAAAAAAGCCTGCAGTCACTTGCCGTATTATATTTGTCAACATATTCACCCAGCAGAATTATAATACACTTATCCGTGTAGTAGAAGTCTGCATATCATATACACTGCTCAAAAATTTAATAAATAATAACCATCACAGTATCAACAGTTAATTAAACATCAGGGGTGTCAATCAGTCCAGTTAGGAGGCATAAGCGATTGTGAATCAGTGTTACCTGTCATGGTGCAAAAGAAAGTGCACTGAAGAGGCAACAGCAACCCCCCAAAAGGGAATGGTTGTACAGGTGGTGGCCACAGACAATTGCTATCTACTTATCCTTCCTGACTGATTCTTTTGTAGTTATCCACTTTACTAGTGTCCTTGTCACTACTAGTGGCATGAGGCGGACCTTGCAGCCCATTAAATTTGAACAGGCAGTCCAGCTCCTCCACGATGGCACATCCATTGCAAGATGGTTTGCTTTGTCTCAGAGTACAGTCTCAAGAGGAAATACGTGGAGATGGGTTGTTACACGGGGAGAGCTATGCCATAGAAGGGCATCAACCCAGCAGCAGGACCAGTATGTGTGATAAGGTCTAAGGTTATTACAATGTGAGTCTAAAAGATAAAGAGTGTTTGTTATTTTATGACAGGTGTACTGTATCTGTGTTTGTGTACATATGTTTAATTATCTGGTTTGAGAGATGTGGGGGTTTCCTCTTGTTTTAAATGCCCAAAATTGCTTCATGTCAGGATTCTTAAAGATGTTTTAAAGATTAGGGAAGAGACATGGCTTTTATGACAGAGGTGTCCTGTCACGACTTTGAGGCCACACTAAGTTTGCTTTTTGTGACAAATGGGCGTGTCTCTGTCTTACTGAGAGGTGTGACATTATGCTGTCAATTTGGCGAATGTTTGGGTGATGTGTGTGTTAATGTTCAAGGTAATTCCTTAGTACACAATGTAAAAATATGTCAGTTCAATTGATTCAGGAATTCCAGTCAGCAAATATTTTGGTGCCAAGATGTTAAGTGTTGATATATTGACATGATCAGTGGTCAGATGTATGTTACATGAAGAGAAGAGGCGCTATTTTGCATAGGCCACATCTAACTATAATCCTTTTGAAACAACCCTACTGGTCATATTTAGGAATAATAAGGAGTCAGGAGTATTACCAATTTTCAAACTTAATATTGAATTTCCAAGTTGTCCATATGTGGTAGCTTGTTTCATGTCGCTTTGCCATGTTTAGTTTGGACTCTGGCCTTGACTAGCTGGCCTGAATTCATAGATCTTAGAGGCCTGCCTGGTTGATATTCTTCAAACATATCCGATAAGTATTCAGGCCCTGAACCATTCAGTGATTTGTAGACTAAAAGTATCACCTTAAAATCTATTCTATAACTGACTGGAAGCCACTGCAAAGATTTAAGAATCGGAGTAATGTGTTCTGTTCTCTTGGTCCTGGTTAGCATTCTGGCTGCAGACAAACTGTAGACACATGTTCTGATACCACAAGGCCAAAAACATGTGGAGCTGGTTGAGACTCTGGTTAAGAACTAAGGCAAAATGGGCTGTAGGTTGTCCCTCAAAGTTCATATCGCTGATGCTCATCATGATAAATTCAAGAAAAACATGAGTGCTTCCCCCAGTATATACTGGATTTGGAACGCTGCTATCAAGGACTGAATAACGAGAACATTATGGGAGACTACTGTACATTTGGGGGCTGATTCGTGAAAGTGAATTTCAATATAATTGTAAATCTTGAAGAAAGACTCACTTCTATATCTTTTGTAGTCATATAAATACACGTTAATTTGGATTCATATGTTGGTTTTTTTCAGACTTAATGGGAACAAAATTACACAAATTCACCAGTTTTCTCATTGGAATTAGGTAGATTTTAAAATATCAATGTCTTGGTCACAAAAGCAAAGTTTGTAGGGAATAGCCATTTTCTATACTTTTTAATCAAAAGCCATTACGAAATAACACTTACTACCCAGGAAAAAAAACGGTGTTACGTAGCTATTAATATAACTCATTAAATGTATTAAGCTAAACAATTATTCAACAAACAATATTCTTGACTGCACAACAAATAAACATATTAATATGCTTCATCTGTGTTTTGAGAGCTTCTCATTAATTCAAGTATATTTTGCCTAATACACAGCACAGAAAAAATATGGGAACACGTAATAATCACAGTCTAACATCAAGTAATTAAAACTACAGGAATCTTATTCTGTCCAGTTAGGAAGAATATGCAGTTGTGAATTGATGTCACCTGTTTTGGTGCAAATGAAAATGACAGCAAGATAACCCCAAAAAAGGAATTTTGCTGGCAGGGGCCACAGGAAATAGCTTTCTCCTTATCCTTCCTGACTGATTCTACTTTAGTTCTGTTAGAGTTGTTGTCACCACTGGTGTCACGAGGCGGTGCCTGCTGCCCACTCAGGTTGTACAGGTAGTCCAGCTCCTTCAGGATGGCACATCCATACATGCCATTGCAAGAAGCTTTGCTGTGTCTCCCAGTACAGTCTTAATTGCATGAAGGAGATACCAGGAGACGGCCCGTCACACAAGGAGGGGGGGACAGGGCCGTAGAAGTGCATCAATCCAGCAGCAGAACCAGTATTTGCTCCTTGGTGCAAGGATGAAAAAGAAGAGCACTGCCAGAGCCCTATAAAATGACCTCCGGCGGGCTACTGGTGTGCAGACTCCATGTGGGTGGCATGAGGGCTCTAGTGGGACCTTTGCTGACAGTCCAGAACTTTCGGGCTTGATTGGCTTTTGCAAGAGCACATCAGATTTGGCAGTTTCGTCATAGGCGACCCGTCCCCTTCACAGATGAGAGCAGGTTCACACTGAGCACAGAAGTGAAAGAGTATGGATGCGAGGTGATAAATGCTATGCTGCCTGAAACATCATCCAGCATGACCAGTTTGACGGTGGGTTAGCAATGGTCTAGGGAGGCATACCCTTGGAGGTTCTCACAGATAGTCAATAGTACCATGACTGCTGTTAGGTACTGGTAAAATTTTCAGACCCATCCTCAGACCTTATGCTGGTGCAGTGGGCCCTGGGTTCCTCCTGGTGCAGGATTATGCCCGGCCTCATGTGGCCAGAGTGTGTAGGCAGTTCCTGGATGACAAGGGCATTGATGCCATTGACTGGCCCTCATGTTTCCCTGACCTGAATCCAACTGAGAACCTCTGGGGTACCCAACCCCACCAAGTAGTGCTACAGATGCCCTGATCCAGGTCTGGAAGGAGATCCCCCAGGAAACCATTTGTCGTCTCATCAGGAGCACGTGCAGACCTTGTCTAGAGTGCATACTGGCTAGTAAGGACCATACACACTTCGGAGTCACATCAAGACTCGTCTTGTAATAATTGTTGCAATATTTTTTGAGCAGTGTACATTGTATTTCCCAATCTTTGTATTTCATAATTTTATGGCATGTTTTATATTATTGTGACCATATTTTGATAACTACAAATAGTGACATTCCTATTAGCCAACCTGAATGCCCCCGAGATAATAAACAATATTAGACAGTATGGTGGGAACCATCTGGATGAGTCTGTCTTTTGCTCCTGCTAAAGAGCACTACATGTCAATGTAATAACAATCAAGCAAACTGAAGCACTGGATCTAAATATTTTATTGTTATTAAACACCAGATTTATTACTGCGACAAAATTACTTTGATTTAAAGAGCACAACAGATTTATGACATTGGAAATAACACATTTTGCCTTCAATTGTGTTAACTTTCCTCATCCAAGAACAGGTAACACTCAGAACCACCCAAAAATATGTTTTTCAATGTTTATAAATGTTACCAAATGACTTTCTAGAAATTTAGCAATTTATCATTTTCATTTACACTTCTGTTCAAAAGTTTGGTATAATTTAGAAATGTCCCAGTTTTTTATAGAAAAGAAAATATGTCCATTAAAATACCATCAACTTAATCAGAGATGCAGTATAGAAATTGTTAATGTTCTAAATGAATATTGTAGCTGGAAACGGCAGATATTTTATGGAATAGCTACATAGGCGTACAGAGGCCCATTATCAGCAATCATCAGTTCTGTGTTACAATGGTACGTTGTGTTTGCTAATCCAAGTTTATCATTTTAAAAGGCTAACTGATCATTAGAAAACCCATTTGCAGTTATCTTAGCACAGTAATCAAACTAGCCTTCATTAGACTAATTGTGTATTTGTAGCATCAGCAATTGCAGGTTCGATTACAGGCTCAAAATGTCCAGAAACACATAAATATTTTTGGAAATTCGTCAGTCTATTCTTGTTCTGAGAAATGAATGCTAGAAATCGAAGATCTTGTGCAATGCTGTGTGTTCCTCCCTTTCATGGAAAACAAAGACATTTCTGAGCGACCCCAAACTTTTGAAAGGTACGGCTAGAACAGTGATCACAGATGAACCGTATGCATGAAGCACCTGCCCTCTCTTGGTGTTGCGTTTCAATCCACTCTGCCTGCCACCTGCAAATATAACAGTATCAAAACATGGAGTTACTGCCACCAGTTGCCTCTTTTGGTGTGAATGCCATTTAATGTGCTGCAATTTAAAATGCATTAATCTTTCAGGTGCAGCTGCTGTAGCTGATCGGCTCAATGGGAATGTGATGCCTCCTTCACCTCATCTTAAATCCCAAGGGTTTGGAATACTCAAGAAACTGAGACTTTCTGTAGAGTTTGTGGTGACCATCAGCCTACTCTTTGCTTGGATTTCTACAGGATTTATGATGTTTGATATCATTGAATATAAGGGGGTCACTGGTAAGTATATTTGCAATTTTTCAAGTCTTACTGAGATATGGTTTATTACAAAATGATGATTTGATTGTTTGTTTGATATTTTTATCATACCTGTCACGGTTGTAATGGGGTGCAGAACCAAACGCAGACATTGATAAATGAAAGGTGATTCAATTCCAAAGAACACAAAACAATCTACACGGACTGTACACGTAAAATGAAAGGAACTAACGAGAAATTGATGAACAAAGAACGTAGCGTATTCACTTGCAATTGGAAATAAAAACAAGACAAACCGTGAACGTTGCGGAACACAAACAATAAACCACACAGAGTCTGGTGAAAACCCTAACCTAAGTAGGCTCCCCAATCAGAGTCTACTGAATGCACCTGCTCTGACTGGGGAGCCCACAGCGGCATAGAGAGGGCTAGAGGCCTCTCCATTGGTCATGCTCTGAAACGGCCAGGGGCACGCAGCCAGGGCATGACAATACCGTATTGCTTAACAGTAAGAAACGCAATCTATTGATTACATTGTCTTTGTCTTAAATAAAAATGGGAGTGTCCTCATTGAATTCCAAGAAGTAGATTTTAAGGTGGTTTGATGCCACTAGCCTTTGTTCAGTTATTTTCAGATAGTTATTATCCCCATAGTGGAAATAATATTATATACACTAGAAGTGCAGCACTGCTGAACATTTTAATGGTCGGATATCGGTGTTGGTGTGTAAAAATAAAAGTAATACATCATCAGGTAATAAACAAAATACACTTTAAATTACGTTGGGAGTTTTAAGTTTAGTTTCAAAGAGTTTACTGCCTCTGCTCAGATCCTGAAGTGGTGGATGTTGCAGTGCTCAACACATTGAAAATAATTTTTTGAATTAATGTGCCTAGTATATATGTAAGGAAACTTGTACAATAACATACTATATATATTGAACATACATGACTGGAAATGTATGTATTTAAAAGTATCAATGTTTGTCAACATTTACAGGCACCTCCCTCAGCATTGGAATAGGGATTTATTTCTCATTTACATAGGCCCTGAAAAACCCAATGTGGTCTCATTGCTTAACACATTTGTGGAAACTGGCTACTGAAAGTACTTGTATTTGAGTGCAGATAGTTACTTAAAATTGTGTTTATAGTTATTCCTCAATCTAGTTAAGTCTTACAGGGTCCAAATTTTTATTGTATTAACTTAAATGCATTGACCTTCCACAGGCAACCAGCTATGACTGTATGTTATGTCAGAGACATGGTTTTTGAACTCAACTCAATCTGTTGTCTTTGATGTGATTTTCTAGACAAACACACTGTATGGCCCAAAGTATGTGGACACCCCCATAAGTTATTTAATTTAGGTGTTTCTGCCGCACCCACAGGACACAGGTGCATAAGATTCAACACATAGCCAATCTTCATAAATAAACATTGGCATTACAATGACTCGTGTTGAAGAGCTTGTGGCACGGTCAAAGGATGACACTTTTGCCACAAGACACTAGATCTGCCCCGGTCAACTGTGAAGTGGATGCGTCTAGGTACAGCCCAGCCATGAAGGGGTAGACCACACCAACTCACAGAGCAGGGGTGAAGTGCATAGTGCGTAGAAATCTTCTGTCTTTTGTTGCATCGCTTCCAAACTGCCCCTGGAAGCAACATCAGCACAGGAGCTGTTCATTGAAATGTGTTTCTATGGCAGCATTATGTTTTACATCTACACCTACTTGTTCCTTTCCCACTTGCAACCCTTCTGGCATTCCTCACAACACAGTACCTTTCAATTAAGCACAATACTCCATTAATGCATCAGTTCAGTAAAATGATCACAACATTTCGCTCCAGGTCACCATTTAGGTCAATATGTATATAACTCTTAATATTAACACAAACATTTTACTGATGGATAGTCAAACAAACTCAATAACTTGAGGCTGTTACAAACAATACTTTAAAAACAACATGGTAATATATGATGTCATCACCCCAATAGTTAGGGAATGGATACAATTTAAAAATGTCTGGGTCTTCTTTTGCATGCGTCTAGAATATTACATGTGTTGTAACTTTAAAAGTAAATATTTTTATTAAACAAAACTATAAGATACAACAATCAAACAAAAGGGCAAATGCAGCTAATACAGTAACCAATAATTTGAATATTGCCATTCCATGTTAACATTGCATTTATAATCACCCTCCCAGACATGTTGCTTAGTAGAGGATGTTTTTCATAAGGGCAGTTCTATCATCCTTATTTCACTATAGCCAAGCGTATCATGAAAGTAACAATAGCCAAGGTAGGTTATTCCACTTATATATATGACTTATATATACACTGACAGTTGGGGTAAAATGCAGTGACATGTGGGTGTGTAAACACCCGTCATTGAATACATCCTTAAATCTGTTGCTGGAATAGGGTCCTTAGATATAGAATAAAGAAGGCGCAGCGGATGGCAGCCTCTGTGTGTTGGTGTGCGTGGTTTTGTTTGTAAACTGAGTTTTCTGCTGTAATACCCGGAGCACTTTCACCAGAGATGAGCTCATAAACATCAGGGGAACAATTCCAGCAGATTTGTTTCTGACGTTCCTACTAACATCAGTGGAATTATAGGACATACTAGTAAAAGGTGCCCCTTACCTTTGTTCATGCAGCTAAACGCTGTAGCAAAGGGAAACTTGCCGGTGCGCTTATATGACTCCGCAAATGTGGACATTGCACACCGTTACCTCGAATAATTGTCTCCAATGTGTGTTTGCTGTGCAACAAACAGGATGAACTTCAGCTACTGGCCGGAAAGGATATAGACTTTTACTCATCTTTAGTTTTATGTTTTAAGGAACATGGCTGTGTGGATTGATACCGGACTCTGCGCTGCAGCTGGCAGGCTTCAAACTCATGGTCCACCTGATTCATTTTATACAGACTTTAGCTCTGTAAACCTGTTGTGAGGACATCAAAGCAGTGGAGGATCTTTGGGCAAGCTTAGACTATACTGACTGGATTGTTTACAAGACTGCTTGCAACAGTCTGGATGAGTTCACAGAGGCTGTGTCGTCATACATCAGCTTTGCTTCACACCAGGGTGAGTTATAACAATGACAAAAAACCCTAGTTCACGGCTAAACTCAGACCACTAAAGATGGAAAAGCAGGAGGCATTCAAGACTGGGAAAAAGAACAGATTTAAAGAGTCTAAGTACAGCTTTAGTAATGTGAGAAATGCTAAACACCTGTACTTAACAACAGATTACAACAACAATGCTCTGTTTCTGTCAGGAGGGGCCTTTGACAGATCAACTACAAGCCTAAAGCCCCCCATTCCATAAACCACTCTCGCCTGGCCAACAACCTGAATGAGTTCTACTGGTGTTTTGAAAGACAATGGAACAGTCCTGACACAATCCCCCAGCTCCAGCCTACCTCCCCCACCTCAGCAGAGGTAGGAGCACTCTCAAACTACTCACCCCAGTGCCCCCCTTCTCTTCTACTACAACGAAGACTCTTTCTATACTGGAGAGGGACGTTAACAAACTATTTAAGAGACAGAACCTCCGCCAAGCAGCTGGGCTAGACTCTGTCTCTCCATTCACCCTGAAGCATTGCGCTGATCAGCTGTCTCTGGTGTTCACATGCATCTTTAACACCTCACTGGAGACATGCCATGTATCAGCCTGCTTCAAGACCTCCACCATCATTCTCGTCCTTAAAAAAACAGGGATCACAGGACTTAATGACTACAGACTTGTCGTGACCTCTGTGATAATAAAGTAATTTGAGCTCCGTGTGCTGTCCCACCAAAACCATCACTAACCCTCTCCTGGATTCCGTACAAAGCCAATAGGTCTGTAGACGATGCAATTATCATGGCTCTTCACTTCATCCTCCAGCATCTGGACTCCTCAGGAACCTATGCCAGGATCCTGTTTGTGGACTTGCGCTCTGCTTTAAATACAATCATTCCAGCTCTTATGCAAACCAAGCTCTCCAAGCTACAAGTGCCTGAACTCACTCTGGTGGGGATAAGACCGCTTACAGGCAGAAGATCGACCACCTGGTGAACTGGTGTAGACAGAACCATCTGGAGCTCAAAGCTCTGAAGACAATGGAGATTGTTGTAGACTGTAGGAAGAACCCAGCCCCACCCGCCCCCATTAACCTGTGTGACTTCTCAGTCATCATTGCAAAGTCCTTCTGCTTCCTGTGCATCATCATCACCTAGGACCTCAAGTGGGAGAAAAACACTATCTCCAAAAAAGCTCTGCAGAGGAGGTACTTGCGCCAGCTGAAGAAGTTCAACCTGACAAAGACAACGATGATGCACATCTACACAGCCATCATTGAGTCCATCCTCACCTCACATCCTCCTCACTCCATCACCATCTGGTACACTACTGCATCTGCCAAGGACAAGAGCAGACTGCAGCGTATCATTCGATGTGCTGAGAAGGTGATTGGCTGCAATCTGCGACCCCTCGAGACCTGTACGACACCAGGACCCTGAGGCGCACTGGAAAGATAGAAAAACTGCATAATCTTTTTCAAAAACAGTAAATTATCAACCAAAATTTTCATTTTGGGTTGCCTGTATCTTGATGGGGGATCACTTTATATACAAAAATCAAAGTTAAGATTTGATTTTGATTCGATCAGATTAACTACTGTGTTTTTGTGGTTGAGACAAACTACTTTTTTTGCAGCAGACTGTCCCCTACAATGTGGAAAAAACTGTAGGGTTCCATAATTAATAATTCTGGAGATATAAATATAAATGTAACAGGTGTGCTTCAACGGCCTACACGTTTTTTTACCAAGATTTGGAAGACATCTACTTTGCAAAAATGCACAACTGACATGTCATTCTTTGCGGAAATCTGTCCCCTACAACGGGGTAAAAACGTATTTTTTTTCAGTCTAGAGATATGAATAGAAATGTAATGGGCGTGCTTTTCAACGCAAATCTGCAAATACACTTCTATAGACTTCCTTTCTTGCACATTGCACTTTATGCTACTATAGAGCAAATGTTTGCACATTTTATATTTACTGTGTACATTTTATTTTCTACCTAAACACCACTTACTGTGTTTCTTGTGTGAACGGGCGTATACTTATGTTGCGCGTTGTTCAGGTCCCGGAACGACACAGCGCGTGCAAGAGTTGTGATGAACCAAACAAGAGACGAGGAGTTAGGTTAAAGGAGTGGGGTCACTCCATTTATTCCGGTGCTCTTCATTCAGCACATTTATAGGAAATTAAATCAGCTCCAAAACAAAAACCACTGCATATAAATTCACATATATAATAAACGAGTTCAGGAAGCTTGAACGTCCTCTCTGGATGACAAGCTCTCCTTCTCCGAGTGTTCCTTCCCCCGCTCTCCATCTAGGTCTGCAATATATAGAGCAGCTGAGCCAATTAACAAAGTGAATACAGCCGTGCGTAATTCTCAGCCATGCCACCTGCGGATCGACCAGGTGAGGGCGCCCCGCTCCCGTTCGCGAGGTCCGCACCTCCACACTTGTCATGCACCATTGCATCAAAGCAGATTCCTTGTATGGGTTGACCTACTTGGTATTAAAGCCAATTCTGATATGTTGACCATATCGCAGTTTTACAATTGTTATCGACACACAAACTACAATGCCTTACACTAAACATAGTTTATATAACTCAAAAATCCGAACAACTTTAGGCATGGCCAACTATCAGAAAACCTACACTCTCCCTAAGCTTTCCGCAACTGCCTCAATACCTACAAACTACTTCCAATACCCATGACACATCAAAATCATTCATTAGTCTTTACTAAATCCTATGAATAGCTATAATATGCAGAGTATACAGGGTTGTGTTAAGGAATTATCTCACTGATGTTTCCTGGTCCGGCCCATCCTTCCAAGGTAGTTGGCGGTTCTTGCTGGAACCAAATATTTTTTTGTGGGAAATGTCACTTGTATCAGCACTTCCCAAACACAATGTCCAGTCGAAAACATAGTGGAGGCAGGCATTACACATAGTGGTAGGCATAGCCACTTCCACTACCAAGGGTGTGTACTGTTCTTTGGCCATAGCCGGCTGGGCCTTCAGAGGTTTACGTAGCTGGAGTATCCTTCTCACCCCTTTGTTTTCATTTTCATTGACTCCCCCAATACGATTGAGGAGGGGCAAAATGGCCTCCGGGGCCATTCAGCAACACCGCATCCACTGCAGAGTTTGGTCACCAGTGGGGTTGACTACATCTACTGTGAGGAAGTGGAATGAAGCAACGCTTAGTGGTCGCGCAGCAAATGGCGAAACATCAGCTGTCAAGTTTCACTGACACCGCTGGCAGGGCTGCTGGGAAGGCAGAGCTGCCAGCACCTCCTGTCTTGAAGAATTTTGAAATTGAAAGATAGACAATTGCATTATGATCATCACTAATATTATGGTTGCGGAAAAAATTATCTATTGTTGTTTTGTGTGATATATCAGTGATGTAATTTCTGTCTCAAGTAGCCTTTACTGTCACTGCTAGTAGACTTTCTTTACCTCAAGTAGGTTTGACCTAAAGATAGCTAACAAGCAAAAAAGTGTCATTTGATAGCTTGGTTACAGACTAATGAATAAATCTAATTATTGCAAATGACTTATTTTTGGGAAATAAGTCCACTAGATAATAAACCCTATTAGGGTTATTACAACTTGTAATACGCACTGGAAAAGTACACTATGCCTTGCTCTGTACCCAAGGTGTACAGCCTCTAATGAAATTGAGGCTCATACATTGATCAGCCAATGCAAAACCTAAGTGATATTTATGTCAGAAACACAATGATAAGACTCTACAAAAAAGAATTATGCAACATTAGTAAGTGTGGCTGGCTGCTTGTAGTTTCTTAATGCCCACAACAAAATACATGTAATGCAGGGACCAGATCTTAATCGAATTGAACACCTATGGGAGATTTTGTAATAAAGACAAACCATAATCAAAACACTAAATTAGGGAATAGTTTTTGGAAAAATGGTGTGGCATTGGCAGCTTACTTAAAAGAAAAACTAACATTAAATGTTCATTTGTCACCCGTCTGTACTCTCACAGTACAATTTAAAAGTTTTAGTTCTTTTCTTTAGTTTCACCATTTCCACATTGTTTAATAATGGTGAATATATCGTAACTATGAAATAACACAAGGAATCCTGTAGCTTCCAAAAACGTGTTGAGATCAAAATACATTGAATATTGTAGTTCTGGATCAGTGGCAGGGTCTTGATGGCCACAGGGAACCCAGCAAGTCATATTTTGCAAGTCACTGCTTTGATGTTTGCAGAAAATGTCAGATTCTTGTCAAGTGTCATGCCATGGTTCTCTTAACTCTGTAAGGATACCACCCTGGAGTTGTCAACAATGATGAAAACATTGGGCAGGCCTTCCTCAGGAAGAATAGTAGCTCTGTCATATCAAGGTTAAGCTTGAGGTGGCCACGCGCCTTGTGATACCTGAATAAATTATAAACAATACTGCAAATTAGCCTGAAACTAAACCAAGTCCACAGTCACAAGTACTGAGCAATCATCTAGTACAAGTACAAGGGTGAAATTGGCTATGTGAAAAAGACTGCACTCAATTTCTTTAGGTCAAGCAAAAACAATACCAGTAACAACTTTGGAAAAATCGAAGCACAGCTTTCTGCAGCGACTATCATAGCTTTCTGCAGAAACATACCATCCCACCTGGTTTGCTCTAGTTGTCATCAAAACTGAATCTGAAATATAAATGTATTTTGATTTGTATGTTGTTTATTGGGTTACTACAACCCTGTTTCCCAAAAATGTTGGGATGCTGTATAAAATGTAAAGAAAAGAATTATGTGCAAATGATGTACCAAATATCCAAATATTGAAACAGAGAAATGTTATTGTTTCTGGGACATTACATGCTTAAACTTGATGATAGCAAAACATTTCACAAATGCTGGGACAGAGCCAGCATAAGACTGGGAAAGTTGTGTAATGCTAAAAAAAACTAAACCTGGTGGAATATCACACAACTAATATGGTGAATGGGCAACAGGTCAGTAACATGATTGGGTTTTAAAAGATTATAAGATTATTCCAGAGAGGATGGCCCTCTCAAAAGTGAGGATGTGGAGGGTTTCACCACTCCGCACGCAAAGTGTGCCATAATTTAAGAATAACGTATCACAATGTAACATTGCAAATAGTTTGGGGATCTCATCAGGTACAATACACAATATCATTAAATGATTCAGAGAATGCAATGCATTAAAAACTGAGTGCTAAACTGGCCGGCCTACAATCCAGAAGTGTCCATTTTGAAAACAGTAGGCGCATTATGAAATGACAAATACAGCAAAGGAGACTTTGAACATTTGAGCAGCTGAAGTCCTATATCAAGCAAGAATGGGACAACATTCCAAAACATAAAAAATAGCAAGTGGTCTCTTTTGTTCTCAAACACAGAGAGTTGTTAAAAAAGAGATAATGCAACTGTCACAGTGTTGTAGTGTGGCGGAACCATACGCGGACATTTTGAATAAATGAAAAGGTGAATTTAATTCAAACACAAAAGACAAAGACTACACGAACTGTAAACGTAAAAAGTAAAGGTGCTGTATAAAAACACAGCAAACAGAACTAAAACTAAATACAAAGAACGTGCAGCGTATCCACATGAGAATGAAGTAAAAGAAGACA